>VCJL01001330.1:2437-15879 GCA_024139405.1 Backusella mclennaniae | reverse complement strand
CCCCCCCCCGACTGGAACTCCATAACCAAACAAAGGAAGCATATTTAAGTATCTAGTTAGGCATTGTTAATCATTAGAAGATAGACTATTTTTTGATGCCAAAATTCATAGTGTCAAAGTGCAAAAGGCGAAAGTGTAAACTTCCAAGCTGCAAAATTGCAAGCCATTGCAACAAGGAATACTGTTCATGTGGTCACATAGGACTAATATCCTGAATTTTGGCACTTTGGCATTTTCGCTCTAAATTTTTTTTCTGATAACAAAGTATTAATAAACATTTACCTTTTGACATCGAGAAACCCCCATCCCTTTGTATACTAATTTGTATGACTGCATTAGGGGAGTAAGAGAAACGATCAGGAGAAACATATCAACCTAAATCAATTCACTTGTCTTTTTCAAGAAAATGATAAACTAATGAGAAAAGCTTTTCAAATTATTGAGAAATACTTTCAAATTTATGAGAAACGTTGGTGAGAATATATTTCTGGTATTGAGGACTGTTTATATTATAATATAGCCCAATATATAACGAAACAGGAGAAGTATGTTTAAGTGCCTAAATGAGCCTTATTTACCATCAACTCTATTAAATGATATTGAAAAGCGCCCGTACGAAAATTAGATACATTGGATATCCATGTAGGCCAATTCTCTTTTTTTCTTCTTTTTCTTTTACTATGGATGATAGTAGAGTTGTTTGTTAATGATTGATTTTTACTATGTATGCCCACAAATACTCTTTTCATCGATTTGAAACATTCAATTTAAATTACAACTCCATTGGTGAAAGTAGACTAAGATAAGTCTTTGTCAAGAATAGATAACTATATTAAAGTAACGTACCTTGCAGAAATCACAAAAGGTAATGCTTTAGAGTAACCAAAACGTAGATATAGCCCTATGCATACCATACACATGGATATGTAAGTGGTATCCGAGCTGGAATCTTCCAAATGCCAAGAGGTAGAACATTGTGTTTCTATTTATGGCAGATCCATGGATAAATGGGAGAAATTGGCAAAATGGGTTGTCGATAACAAACTGTTTTCAGCAAATGTAAGATGACTGATACAGGTTCCTCATATTTACAACATCTATAAGGAATCTAATACAACAACAAGCTTTTAAAATATTTTGAACACTAAGCTAAACCTCTGCTTTTTGTTTTCTATCATTACTAGACAGTTATTCTTGGTATTATTTTGTTTTACCAACAAAAACCAATAAATTCAGATGTATTTAGGTCTTTGTTTCATGTAACACATAACCCTCAGTTTCATCTAGACCATGTTTTCCTTCAACGTGTTATCGAATTTGACTCTGTTGACGATGAATTATAGCCCGAGCGTTCTATCTACAAACATTACCCATTGCCCAAAGTCTGGACAACGAATGGAGATCTTACAACTGCAAGCATTGCTACATGTATGCCAACTTGTGTGCCCTAAACAGTTGGCGTGGAGCACGAGGCTTTACCACGTTTGTGTTACGACCCCCCATTGCGGCGATGCTGGTAACACTGAGCATTTGACAGCTGCGTTTCTAATACTCCTATGCTATTCTCTTACGCAATGTATCTGGAGTACTATATCTCTACCATCTTGCTCAAATCGGTATACCCAATATCACCACTCTCAAAAAACGCACTGTTCTTATCCTATGAACGCAACCCGCTTCCATAACTCTTTCAACAAAGTCTCAATATTGGTATCTCTAGTGATGATCCACTAAAGGTACGTTTTACAATGGAGCGGTTTATTGAGGAATACAGCATGACGGGACAGATGTGGAAGCTATCGCCAACCGATATGTGGGAACTAGCACACGATTCAGTTACGCAAAGTGGATGAGAGAACAAGGTCACATTGGATCGAAAGCAAGTTGTATTTGCCTGAGGGGAAAAACAAATGTACCAGATATTTGGGTACAGTTTCGACATGAAACATAAAAGGGGGAAATTAGATGCGTCGAAACACATTATGGTGGGTTATTAGCACTGGAGAGCGTGAGTAGGCTGACGCGATAGGCTCAATTATAACAAAGTTTGCTATCATTCGAACGTGTTAAATAAAAAGAATCGGGATGCTAAATCCAATTGTCGATGTTGAAAAAAACGAGCGTATGGTTCCAATTTGGAATATTTGGTTTGTCAAATTATTGCTCTTGCCTTTTTCAGTTGACTCTTGCTTTTTGAGTTTTATATTTTTTATTTGAAAAAAAAAAAAAGTTGGTTTGATTCAATCACATTTAATAATTCGACTGTATTTTATTATTAATGAAAAATAAAATAAAAGAGTGTGCATGTGTATGAAAAAAAAAAGGGAAAGAACCTGTTGTTTTGATTTATTATTGATTGGTGAATTGTACGCAAATAAAAGGGGATGAAAGAAGGAGGCGTACAAACCAACAGGAAAAGGAGCACTCGTAATTAAAAGCAATTGATGAATTATAGCTCTTGAGCGCTTCATAATATTAACCTTTTTTTTTTTGGTTTTCTTTTCGCCGATCCAAAGACTGCAAATACAAAGAAGTTACTATTTTTATTCATATTAATAATAATAAAAAAATTAGTCTCTCTTTCCCTTCCTCTTTCCTTTACTTTTTTTTTATTTTTTTACTTTTGAAATCTTAGACATTTTATGAAATGGATCTCTTTCATCGAGGAAAATCCAAAGCAAAGAAAAGACCTGATTCTGACTCGAGCAAAAGCTTAGACGAAGGTAACAAAACCGTTTCCCTTTATTTTATTTCTACGTTTTTCGCAAATATCATTGATACAAACCCAGTCTAGGGGTAGATGATCATATGAACGATGAAGAGATTGAAGAGCTGTTTGATCAATTAATGGTAAGATACCTATATATTCCATCTTGAAGATTTGACTGACAGATCGAATTTAGACAAGAAGAGGCATCCACGACGAGACGGCACGTCAAAAAATGGCTTCATTTCCAATGGAAAAAAAGAGAATTATGGTTACACAGGAAATACAATATATAGACCCATTTAAACAAAACAAGAGCAAAGCAGAAGACACAGAGTATTATATAAGAAAGCTATCAGATTTATCAAAGGGTATCAATACAAAGGTCATTGCTCATTTATCAGTCAGTTTACGTACAATGCCACTGAGGTAAAAAAAAATGCTTGGTAATAAATAACGAAAAGAGAAAATGGGAGGAGCTAAGCACCCAGTTTGGCTTGTAGCTTTGTTCGTGAATTTATTGATATGCGGGGTTTGCAAATAATTACCAATTTATTGACTGAAATCAACAGAGTAAAAAACAAGTAAGTATTCTCTTTATATATGTGAACGGGTTATATATCTAATAATAATGTGTAGAAATGAGTTGTATGTCAATGTTGAAAGCGACTTATTAAAGTGTTTCAAAGCAATGCTAAATAACAGGGTAATCTATTTATTATTAGCTTAAAAAAACAGAGAGGGAGACGAAGGTTATTAATAGTAATGATATTAATTAAAAACTATAAAAATAAATAAAGGTTGGCGCAAGAGAAGCATTGGAAAACCCCCACTGTATTGATCAAATAGTGGCGTGTATCGTGTCACCCGCCGTCCAGTCCCGTCGACTCGTATGTGAAGTACTCGCATTCTTATGTTACTATAATGTACCCGTGGGACATGGCCTTGTTTTGAAAGCTATGGATAAATTACAGAATAATCGTCTTGGTAGATTCGATGCCTGGTTTAATGAATTGGAAATCACGTTAGGTGGGCGTGGTAGGATGGGAAGCATGGTCGGAGCAAGTGATGATTTTAGAAAAATGGCACAATCAGGATCTCCGGATAATTTGGTGACCGAATATGCTGCAAGTAGTAAAAAAAGGAAGTGTAAGCATAGTTCTGATATATATTTATATAAAATCTAGTTGTATAATATGATTTTGGTGAATGCCATTATCAATGTCGTCGACGACGCCGAGATGCGTATCCATTTACGTAACCAAATGAACGCCAGCGGGTTGGAAAACAGTATTTTGGTAAAGATGAACGAGTTGGGGGACGAACACGTGGACCGACAAATCAGCGAATTTAAAATGATGGCAGAAAATGATCAGGATGATATTATGGAAATATACAATGAGCAAGTGGTTTTAAGTGATTTTAATGACCCTCGCCAGATATTTGATTGCATCATAGCAAGCGTACAAGATACCCGAGGTTATGATTTCTTTTTGAGCTGTCTGCAGCATTTGCTCTTGATTAATACAGAAGAAGATAGCGTCAAGTCGAGATATTTTCAAATTATCGATAATTTGGTCACCCAGGTCGTTCTTGATCATAAAGGCTTGAAGGGCGCGGATTTTCACAGTAATGGGACAACAGTTAAACATTTGCTGGATAAATTTGCTGATCAGGATCAGCTAAAACAAACACTGGAGGATATTCAAGATTTACAAAAGGATTATGATGAATTAAAAAATGAAAGAGATGAATTAAGAGAACAGTTGTCAAGAAAAGGAGGTTGGTATATTATAATAAGGGCGCAGTGTTATATAGTTATGTTTGTACTTAGAGTTTTATTTTCATTTAGATGCGCTTGAATTAATGCAATTACGAGAAAAAACTGCCTCACTCGAAGACTTGCTAAGAATGTCCAGACACACTATCTCTACCCTTCAAACAAAACTACGAGACCTGCAAGCAAACTATGATGAAAGTATCGCAGGCTCCTCAAAGATCGAATTGGATAATGACGGAGAAGAACGAAAATCATTCGGGCGACTTTGCGCACAAGAAAGTTTAGAAGGTCGCAGATTATCCAATGAACAGCAAAAACACAAGTCTTTGGCATTAGGATTATCAGAAGAATTCAAAATTCAATTAGCTCGTCAATTCGGTTCATCCACTGGTTTAGGCGAGTTTGTACTACCTGGTACCATGCCTTTGATGGGTTCAGCCACACCAAGACAGAATAATCGAAGAAAAAAGATTGTCATTCAAGCAGAAGAACAAGATACCATCCCTTCAACAAACGAGGCTCTGATTGAAAGAACTTCAGTTGTTCAAAAGGAGCTGAATAACACTACATTTGGAGAAGAAATGTTTTCTAAAGTAAGAAAGGTAGAGAACGCCCAGGTGGGACTAGAAACAGAACCATTGGAAACAATATCATTAGACATGGCAGCATCAGATATAGCATCATCAGAAACTAAGGCATTAGAAAACACAGTAGCATTAACACCAAAAATAGAAAAAACAACTGCATCCACAAATGTGCCGTCTCAAGATGGTGTGTCACTTGACAAAGAAAGCATACAAGAAAATGGAACATTAGCTGAAAGGCCATTGTCAAAAATGTCAAGCGTAGAAAACGTTGAAGTTCCCCTTTGCGTTGAGCCCACTATTGCCGAGATTGATTCTGTAATCTCCCATTCTCAGCCAGAACAAGATATTTCAACTCTAGTTGATAAGCATGCAGTAGTATCTTTTGATGACTCTTCTATTTCAAATAAAACAATGGAAATGTCTGATTCAAGCGCTCCGTCTTTATCAAATACCGGTGCACCATCTCCTCCTCCCCCGCCACCACCGCCACCACCACCGCCACAACCTTCATCAAATTATACAACAACAAAACAAACTACAGAAAAAACCAATTCACACCAAGATGCCTCACCAGTTGCACCATTGCCTCCTCCACCGCCACCACTAGGTCCACCACCACCACCACCACCACCACCACCACCACCACCACCAAATGCACCTGGAGGCCCCTCTTTAACATCAGCCATTTTGCGTAAACAGCTCAACCATTTACCTAGTGTCAAGACACGCCAATTGCAATGGCAAAAACTCCCAACTATCCAATCCACCGTATGGATTAAAGCCTCTGAGCGAGATGAAGAAATGGAGCAGTTGTTTGATACCAAGGGTATCTTTGAGAACATGGAGCGTGTCTTTGCACAAAGGGTGATCCAAAAGCAAAAGGAAAAGAAGCAACAAGAGGAGAAGAGACCAGAAATTTGTATCATTGATTCTAGAAAGGCGTATAATATTAGTAAGTTGGATTGGTGGACTGAAAAAAGAAAAAGAAATCATGACATTTATAATTGGTTGTTTAGATATTACTGTGCTTTCCAAGATAAAGAACATCACCTTCCAAGCATTCAAAAACAAGCTTGTTGAGTTTGATAAAAAGTGGTGTACGGAGGTGCTCTTAAGAAATCTACTTTCCAATATTCCATCTCATGACGAAATGGGTAAACTGTCTGTTTTTGTAAAGACCGCATCTGAGGAAGATTTGGAGAGTCTATCAAAAGCAGATAAATTCTGTGCAGAGGTATAGTCTTTTAAATCATTTTAAACGAAGGCAAGATATTAATGCGTTGTTTAGATCATTACAATTGATCGTCTTAAAGAAAAAATCACAAATATGTTATTTATGACAACTTTTAATGAGCGTATTGCCCAACTGGGTAAGAATATGAGTTATGTTATGAATGCTTCGACTCAGCTAAAGGAATCCATGTCTTTCCAGGAATTACTCAATGTAAGCTCTTTGATTTAGACATCTATGTATAACAGATCTGCGTTACTAATCACATCCATTGGGTAGCTTATCTTGCTGGTGGGTAACTTTTTAAACGGCACAAATTTCCAAGGTGGCGCATTTGGTATTCGTATTGCTAGTATTAATAAGGTAAATGCAGGTACAAAGCATATGTTTTCTGTATATTTCTCCTTATGGTTTTTTTCCCCTTTTCTTTTTCTGTCACTCTTTTTAGCTGGTGGATACGAGGGCATCAAGTAATGACACTACATTATTGCACTTTTTAATTACAATGATTGAAGATCAATTTGGTGCTATCAATGAGCATTTATTAAATGATCTTTCACTCTGTAAAGAAGCATGTAGAGGTAAAATAAAAGCAGTAGATATGGACATATTGGACCTCCACTTTTTTTTTATTCATTATCTATTGACCAACCCATCCGTTTTATTAGTTACCATTCAAGACCTGATCAAGGACTACAATGAATTACGCGTAGGACTTCAAACCCTTATCCATGAACTGAAATATGACCATTTTGAAGAAGAGGAGAAGGCCAATATGATTGAATTCCGTGACAAGGCGATGGAGCGATTTGATCAGCTAGAAATACGTTACACTTCCATGGACATTGCATATAAGGATGTTGTTTCCTATTTCGGAGAGAATCCAAGCGATATGAAACCCGATGAATTCTTTGGCATCTTTTCCACTTTCATGTCAAGTTGGCAAAAGGCGAAATCAGATATTGAACATGAAAAGAAGAAGAAGGCGCAATTGGAAAAGCAAAAGGAGTACCAAGAACAACGTAAACAGCAGAGAAGACTATTAGATACAAAAGGTAAAATTGGAAGAGAAGGATATAAATACAATGGCAATACAATGTTAAAATTACATTTATTAGTGACACCTGAAAATCAAAACGATGATGACAAAGATATTATGGACAATCTATTAGAAAAACTCCGATCCGGTGAAATGACAGCGACGTCCAAGAACAGAAGAG
The DNA here is from genome assembly GCA_024139405.1 of Backusella mclennaniae. Taxonomy (NCBI): domain Eukaryota; kingdom Fungi; phylum Mucoromycota; class Mucoromycetes; order Mucorales; family Backusellaceae; genus Backusella; species Backusella mclennaniae. The sequence goes on along the minus strand of VCJL01001330.1, from coordinate 8,354 downwards.
ACCGTAGAAAGACGAGGGCAGAGTCGATGATGATTAAAGCTGAGGACTTATTAAGACATATTCAAACTGATGAGCCTCCGTTGCCTACTAGTAACAATACCTCCATAAAAGCTTAAAATAACGATATACATTTTCCAACCAATCCAAATAAACCAACGATATCCTCTTTTTCAGTGTCCGATGCCTTTTTTTTTTTAACTATCCTGCTGTTTTTTTTGTTACTATATAACTTTTTCTTCTCTTTTACTTGATAAAAAGGTGCGTTTATTTGTTTATTGTAAAAAACTTGATTATTTACTTTCACATTAAAAAAAAAAGAGCTACTTTATTTTTTTTGGTTATTATTGTTATTGTTGTATTTTGTCTATATTATCCAATTTAATATAGGGAAAAACAAGAAAGCTTTTTCTTTTTAAAAACAATAATAGTAGTAATTAAATAAACGAGTAGGCTTGTTTAATGTATTTATTTAAAAAAAAGTGCTTATATTTCTCTAACAAAACAATATTTGCTTAGCTCGATGGCCAGTAAAGAAAGTGCCAATAAAGTAGAAGAAAAGAAAATTGCAGGCGATGCCTCTGCCTTGTTTGGGGATGACAGCGGACCTGATCTCTTCTCATCTGTTGTTCAGCAGCCCCCGACGAATAACGCGTCACCGGCTCCAGATGCCTCTAGCTTCTTTGACCAACAACCTCCTCAGACATCTTCAACTCCCTTATCCTTTTTTGACAATCAGCATGAACCACAGCCGGAAACCTTAACACAGGCATATGATCCTAATCACCAACAGCAGCAGCAACAACAACAACAACAACAACAACAACAACAACAACAACAACAACAACAACAACAACAACAATGGGAAACGTTTGATGTTAATAAGCATTATTATTATGATGAATATAATCAGTTGCACTTTTATGATCCCAACACCAATCAGGAAGTGGATATCAGACAGTACGGCTATGATCCTCAACAATTTGAATACGATCCTAACCAGCAGTATGCTGAGTATTACAATCAACAGGGTTATTACGATCAAAACAATTATGCACCATCCTCTCAAGTAGAACCACAGCAGGTGCACCAACAGTCCGATTTAACTCAGCAGCAGTACAATAATATGTATCAGAATTATAATCCCGTCGCTGCTGCTGTCCCTGCTACCGATGCAATTACAGACTTGCAGCAATATGAGCCTCAACAGCAGGCTTATGACCCTAACCAGCACCAATTGGATCAATATGTTGCTCAGAATCAATACGATTCTCAGCAACAACAACAATATGATCAGCAGCAATATCAATACGATCCCCAACAATACCAACACCAACAGCAGGAGCAGCAATATCAACAACAAACTATTCCTCCACCGCCACCACCTGCAGCAGCAGCAATGATTCCTACTACTACGGCCACCGTTCAAGAGACTGAGCAGCAACAGCAACCTGATTTATCTACTTTTTATCAACAGCACCCGGAAGAACAGCTTAATTTTGCCTATAGCCAACAGCAACAACCAGAGGGGCAGGCTCAATTTGATTATAGCCATCAACAGGAGGGGCCCAAAACCCATTTACAACCCGTGGTTGAGCACACAGACACACCCGTTTCTTACCAATCCGGTATGAATGAAACATCTACACCTATTTTCGAGTTGGAGGATGTTAATGAAAAGACTACAATGGAATTGAATGATTTGGATGATTTGGTATTGGGTAACGAGGGTACAAAAGAATTTAAAACCCATGCTAGCAATGACGTTGTGGATCAACAGGCAGTGACACCAGCAACCGAACATCTTGTAAATGAGATTGAAACAACCAAGGATGGTGCTGTGGCAGAAACAAAGGTAGTTAGTGAAGAGATAGAGAGTGTTGCAGTAGCTCCTCAAGTTAGCGATGATAAAAAGGAGGGTGCTGGTATTGTGGAACAGAGTGTCGTGGCAGAACCAAGTACGCTCACTTCAAGTTATGAACCTGCTGCTGTGAGTAGTTATGAGCCTGCTGCCGTTACTAGCTACGAGCCCGCTGTTGTTAATGGTTATGAAGCTACTTCTATTAATAGCTATGAACCCAGTGCTGTTAATAGTTATGAACCTACTCCTGTAAATAGCTATGAACCTACTACCATTAATTATGAGCCTACCGACATGACTGGTTATGAGCCCACTACTGCTACCACCAATTATAAACCCACTTCAAACTATGACCCTAATACTAGCTATGATCCCAACGCTGCTTATGATCCCAATACTACCCATGATCCTAACGCTGCTTACGATCCCAATACTACCCATGATCCTAACGCTGCTTACGATCCTAATACTACCTATGATCCTAACACTACGTACGATCCCAATGCTGTTTACGATCTTAACACTACGTACGATCTTAATGCGACCTATGATCCTAACGCAACGTATGATCCAAATGCAACGTATGATCCTAATACACGCTATGATCCCAACGCTAGTTACCAACCTGTTACTGTTAGTGCAGCTTACGAGCCTACTACAACTTACGACCCTAGCAAAGGCCATGAACCCATCAATAGTTTCGAGCCTACAACAGTTTACGAATCTACCAACTATCAAAGTTACCAACAAGGAAACGAGGTTACAATGATGGGATACGAGCCTACCCAAGATTACCAACAACAAGGGTACGAACCGTTCAATGGAGAATTGCAAGTAACGGCGGAGCAAGAAGAGACTGTCAATTTTGCCACTGGAAACTACAACAACGAAGCAACTATGCCACCACCACCGCCTATGGGTAGTGGATTGTACCAAGAGCAAAAACGTGCAAACAGTATCGCTGTCGCATCCACACCATTTACATTACAACAGGAAACACCTATTGAACGTTCAGCCACAGTACCACCACCAGCCACTGAGCGCATTGCATCACCTAGACCACAGCTTGTATCCTGTCCTGATCCTGAATGTGAAGGTGAAAACAAACCAAAAGCCAAATTCTGTTGTGAGTGTGGCCGTCCATTGGCCGGTATCTCACGTTCAACAACACCTGCTGCTAATTTATCGGCCATGATGCCAAACAATTTTAGTTTTACACCAGGTAAACAAAAAAGGTTTTTTTATTCGTATTTTATTATATTAGGTTTACTTAGAGATGTTTAATAGAAATGCAAAATTTACGTACACCTTTGGATGATAAAAAGGATGGTGCTTTGGCATCACTTCAAGAATTTAGTCAATTAAATTTGTTGAATGAATCTATTGGTATTGAAGAAAAGAAAAAGAACGCAAGCAGCTTTATTAAAGGAAAGGAAGGATTATTGTACAAGTTGGTGGATTTGATGTTGACAGAACAAGGTCAATTAGGAGACGGGTAATGCTACTTTTATATAAGAGATTAGTATCATATCTAACACATTGTTATATAGTGGTGCCTTGGATCAAGCCATTCTTGGATTATTAAAACCTGCTTCGGATGACATTGCATCTGTTTTGGAAAAGCTGGATAAGGTCACACTTGAAGAAGAGAAGAAAGATGAAATAATGGAGAATGAAGAAACCAAAGAAACTGATGGCATGGATCTTGATAAAAACGAACAGGCTACATCGCCAAAGGAGGAAAGTAAGAAGAGTGTATTGGATGACATTGAACATTACTTGATAGTTGGTAACCGTGAGGGAGCCATTGAAAAGGCAATCGAAAACAATATGTGGGATCATGCCATGGTGATTGCTCATTCAAACCGACAATTCACTGCACTTGTCAGTCGCTTTATTCAACATAATCTCTTTACGACCTTAAGTAAGGATGCATTGACGGTTGAAATCACCAATGATAAAAGAGCTTTGCGTATGTTGTATGCTGTATTTAGTGGTGCCGGTAGTGAAGCAGGTAAATAAGATGAATCACACCTTTTCTTCTCTCTCTTTCAAGAATATAACATCAAACCACTTTGTTCAATTAGTTTCTGAATTGGTTAGGAATACAAGTGAAGATGTATTGACTGGTGTTAATGTAAACCAAGAAGCATTGGATCACTGGAAACAGGCTCTTTCGCTTATCTTAGCAAATCGATCTGAAAATGATCAACAGGCTATTTCAGGCTTGGGTGATCTGTTGAAGGAAACCAATCTTGATTCTGCTCATTTATGGTAAGCCTCCCCCAAAAAAAAGATCCATATACTTTTTTTTCTAAATAGGATAAATATATAGTTACCTTTTGTCTCCGGATGTTTCTATTGAACAGCAAGAACACTTGTCAGTCATTGGTCAAAGTACAGATATTTACACCGATTTAGATGCCATCTACCTCACAGAAATCTACTCTCTTACCTTGGAAAATCCTCTAAAGCACTTGCAGGCTCATCGACTTATTCATGCTTGGTGGTTATCTGTACTCGGTCTTAATGACGAAGCCAACCAGTACTGCGAATCCATTGCAAACATTATCAAGGAGGATCAGAGCATTTTGGATCAATTAAAGACATTGGGCAATGTAGCAAGTACTGATCAAGATACCATCCAAATACTTGGAAAGGACGTTTTTGATAGCCTAACCAGCACGATTGAAAGCAAGATGTCTGGACCTGCTGATCAAGAGCCATCGTATGGCTATGGTATGGGTTACACTGCTCCTGGATATGCTGCTCCTGAATACAGCTACGGTGATCAATTTACCACCACCACTCTGAATGAACCCATTCCCGAAAATGAAGGTCTTTCTGCAACCACACCATTAAAGAATCCCCAGGTTGCTTCCATCCAGTCACCTTTCCAGTATGGTTCTTCTGGTGGTGCTACACCTATCCAATCACCTTTCCAAAACAGTGCTCGATCCGTGACCTCACCATTCCAACACGGCGGTGCTAGTCCAGGATATACACCTGAAATCATTGATGATAGTAGTGATACTAATAGTGGTGGATGGTGGGGTGGCAACAATGCTGAAGAGGAAAATGCAGTTGATCTTCAGCAGCAACAGAGCTATACACCTTATCAGCCCGAAACAAGCTCTTATGAGCCTTCCACAGCGAGCTTTGAACCCGCTGCCACTACAACAGCACCCAGTTATGAACCTACCAGCTATCAACCTACTGCTACCAGTGCAGTTGATGATGACGATGGTCTAGGTTTGGGTAATTCATCATTCAAGTCAAAGAACGTGGACAACAACGATGAGGATAAAAAGAAACAGGAAGAAGAGGAAAAGAAGAAACAGGAAGAGGAAAAGAAGAAGGAGGAAAAGAAAGGTGGCGGATGGGGCCTCTTTACATTGTTTGGTCGTAAAGATAACAGTAATCCTGACGAAAAGAAGGCTGTCAAGGCTAATCTTGGTGAACAAAGTCAATTTTATTATGATGAAGTAGAAAAACGATGGGTGAACAAACTTGTAAGTTTATATATATATGTAATGGTAGGGGATTTTTTTTTTCTAATAGTCTTTTATCAAAATGAATAGAATGATAGTAAACCTGCTGCTGCTACACCCCCACCTCCTCCAAAAACTCCCTCTACAGGACCTTCCATGCAAACGCCACCTCCACCCTCTATGGGAGCCTCACCCATGATAGGCACGCCTCCTATGGGCGGCACACCCCCACCTCCACCCTTCTCCACTTCATCAAGTGCTTCCATGGCGTCTAGTGTCCCACCTCGTGTGAACTCTGCCCCCAATCCTGCTGCGTTGGCTGCTGGAGGACCTCCAAGTGCCGCTTCACCCTCTTTCAACACACCCCCGACAAGTAGACGTAAAGGTCCAGGTGGTAAAAAACCAATGCGCTCTCGCTATGTAGATGTATTTAATCAAAGCTAATTTCGTATCTTTTTGTTTTTGGAAAATTGTCATTTTATATATATCTCTTTTTTTTTATTTTAATTAAACCTTTTATATAAAAATATATCTTGAAGAAAAAGCGACAGCTTATTCAGTACGGTTT
>VCJL01001329.1:48045-58097 GCA_024139405.1 Backusella mclennaniae | reverse complement strand
AAAAAAAAAAAATCTTGCCGTTTTCAAAAATACAGAATTGAATATAAACGAGCCTCACATGGAGTGTAGCCTATTTTAATACAAAGCCACACGTTGCCTTGATTTGGTTTAAACAGATGATGCTATATTAACTAATGTAACAAGAGGTGTATGAAGAGAAGTTTTCCATCAATGATTAGCCATAAAGTAAACTCTTATTACATAATACTGCCACCTTGACAACATATATCATCCTTTTCTACTTGTATTTTTCTTTTAGTTGCTTGGAAGACTTAATACCTAATGTGTAAATAGCAAATTACCATTTCTGGGCATGTCCATTATCGGTATTTAAAATGATCATATCAACACCACTTGGCGTATGGGACCGAGATTTTTCAGTTGAATGCCTATGATAGCTTTTTCATAAAAAAGTACAATTATATATATATTTACACATCTCAGACGTATACGTGAATGAAAGTGAGAGAAAAAGAAAGATAAAAAAAAAAAGTAAAAGCAAAAGTGGAAGCACAAAGGCAACTGCTAATTTTAAAAAATGTTCTATAAATAAACTTTAGTTGATATCTTTTTACATGTTCCCATCACTTTCATAATTACACTCTTTTAATAAGTCCAATCATTTTATCATATTATTCTGTTTTGGACATACGTTTTATGTTTATCGCCATCATTTAAAAGGAATGATCGTTTTTGATTTATAAAAGATGATTGTACTATTGTTGAGATCAAACCAATGCTCTCAAGAAACAAGCATTTAAAGTTTGTATGCTTCTGCAGTGGTCAAGCAAACCTGTGATTTGTTGACCTCTTGTTTTTTTTAAAAAAAAAAGAAAAAATACACTTACGTCACTTTTCAGTTTTCGTGGGTTTTCATTGGCTGGCATGTGCAACAAAATTGGAGTATTCTCAAAAAAAAAAACTCACACTTGCTTTTATTTTTTATTTTTTATTTTTTTCATTTTTTTCATTTTTATTCTATTTTATAACAGCATTTAAGCAATATTAAAAACAACCAAGAGAGGATAATGAGCGTTGCAGGCTCGACATCTTCACATGGAACTCATTCCAGATCACCTTCCAGATCCCGCTCACCACCTTATAGCGATGGACGTTATCCTTCACGATATTCACGATATGATTACAATTACAGAAACAGTCGAAGTGGCATGTCAGCTGCTTTAGACGACTACAGAGATTTAAGAGATTTAAGAGAAAGAGAAAGAGAGCGTGACCGAGATAGATCAATGCTGATAATGAGAGAGGATCGTTACTTACCTCGTGGACGTGAGAGAGAAAGGTAACTTTTTTATATATAAAATATCCGTTTTGTTATTAAATGAAACTATTTTTATTTAGAGACGATAGATACACTCCTTATTATCGTGACGACATTTCCTCTTCGCATCACTATCCTCCTTCCTCCTCCTCTTCGTCAAGTATGATGCCTCGAGATTATTCGAAACTTTCTTCTAATTCAATACGCAGAGATGGTAACAATAATAACAAGCTACTGCGACTGGATTATTAATTCTCCTTTGTTCTTATAGCGAGTTTAGATAGAAGTAAGCCAAATGACCCCAAACAACCTTCCGGGAGTAGCAGCAGTAGCAGCGTAAAAGACAGTAAAGACGATATAAAACCTAACCTGAATTCTTCATCCGATAATTATGGCTCAAGTCGTTACGCTGAATGGCGTGATAGAAGATTTAGGGATGATGACAGACGTCGCGATTATGATAGACGCCGCGAAGGGTAAATAATAACAATAAGCAAAACAAGCCAAAACTAACAAACATTGCATTTAGTTATATGCGCTATGATTCTGGCTACGGAGCCCCGCCTTCTATGAATTACCAAATGCCTCCTTTTGGTGGTGATTCTTACCGCCCTGATCGCGAAATGCCACCTTCACCAAGTTCACATCTTCCATATTATGAGCGAGATCGATTGGACGATCGTGATTTTTATAGAGGACCTGCAAGAGGCGGTCCTAATGATTATGACCGTTATCGTGGAAGAGGAAGACCCAGTTGGGCTAATAAACCAGATGACCCAAGGCGTCTTGATCGTGAACGCGACAGACCTGAACGTGACAACAATAATCTTGTTGTCAGCCCAAAATCAACTTTACAGTCACCGCTATCTTCACTTCCATCTTCAGCACCAAAGGAACGCCCAAAGGACAACCCAATAAAACCAGATGAAACCAGTAATAATAATAATAATAATAATAATAATATCAAAAAAGAAGATGCTGTAGAAACAGGCAAGTTGCTTATAATATATATACGAATGATTGGTAACTGATTCTTTATTTTTGGGCTACAGATGGGACAAGTGAAAAGAACGAACACTCTACTCAGGGTACTATTCAAGATAAATCACCTCCAAAAATCCCAATTCAATTCAAAAATGAGCCAGTCAGCAAAATGGATACCACTGCGCCTGAATCATCAACAGCAGCAGTAAATACAAACATTGCTAAACAAGCTCAGGCCAAGATGGATTCAATGATGGAAAAGGACTCTCAATTGGTAGAATCACCCATTAAACCTGAGCAGGACTCAGTTGAATATAAAAGCCATTCACCTGAACCCATGGTTACGGAGCAGTTACCATTGTTACCTTCCTTATCCGATGTACCAAGACAAAATCCAATGACACAAGACCAAATAGTTGAACGTATCGATCAAATTGAAAACGATCTCAGCATGTATGAGGAAATGCTGGAAGAAGCTACTCGACGTGAGGAGGAAGAATCAAATCGTCAAATGGAGATAGACCAAGATCCTCTAAAGCAAGATGAAAACGACGAAATGGAACAGGATGAAGGAGAGGACGAAATGGAAGATGAGGCGCGTCAGGAAGAGGCTAAAAAGCAAGCAATTCAGGCTATGGGTGATGAAGTGGTTGCAACTGATATCGAAAGCATGCATTTGACCGAATCTTCGGTCATGCGTAAACGTCCCCAACTTTTAATTAATCAACTGCGCTCTACGGATGCTCTTGATGACGAACTTTACGAGAAAATACGCCGTGATAACCAGAAAATGGCGAGCGAAGCATCACATATTAATGAGGATGTTTGGTTGGATGATGAAAAGTGGAATAAGCCTCTGTACTCCAGCATTGAAGACTATCCTTGTTATAAGGAGAATATCGCCAAATTTGATAAACTACGTATTTCTATCGCCCATTCTCTTTCAGCTCAGAAAACATCCCTCCGTAAAAAAGAACGCACACTCAAGCAGGAATATAAATCACTCTATGAGCAATGGAAGGATAAAAACCTGGCGCTGGATCGCATCCGGGATCAGGAACGTAAAAACTCGAATGAAAAGTTTGGTCAACGAACCTCAAGTAGGAGACGCCAGGAGGAAGAAGCGGATGAATATGTTGATGGTATCATCTTTACTGGAGAACACGATGCCCTTCGATTCAAAAACGATGGAACATCAACACCTTATACTGGAAGTGGCCCTTGGACTTCGGATACAGCCAGATCAGAGGCCGAACTCCTTGAAATCATTCAGACTCTAGAGTCAGCTGAGATGCGTAATCCCGAATCGCGCGCTAAGAAGACCACTGCGACTATTCCACATATGATTCTCGATGCACAAGCTCGAATGCGTACATTTGATGATCGCAGTGGACTTGTCAAGGATCCACTAAACTATTACCACACCGGTGTTGATACCGGCGATATTTGGAACCAGCAAGAGGTTACTGCTTTTATGGAAAGTTATATGATTTATCCCAAACAATTTGAAAAAATTGCTCAAAATGTTGGAACCAAAACAGCTCCTCAGTGCGTTCTTTTCTATTATAGAAAAAAGAAGAAGATTGACTTTAAGGGACTAATGAAAAAGGCACGCCGTGGTAAGAATAAACAGCGTGACAGACTTGCAGCCGCCATTCGTACCATTACCGGTGGTCCTGCATCCACTACTCGAAGAGGCAAGAGTAAGGGCTCTGCTTTGATGACTGATATTGGTGAAGCCCAATCAAGAAAGGAGAAGGAAAATGCAGAGCGTAAAACAAAGGAACTTCGTGATCTGGAGCAGGCTAATGCGTATTGGGATGGTGTCGCTGAAAGGAAGCGGTCAAAGCGAACTGGTGCGCCTCCATTGCCTTTTTCTGAGCCTACTAGTAGTGCTTCAGATGATACAGAGATGATGCTCCAACCTCTACCTGATAAGCGTCGTGGCCCTCAACGACGAAGAGCACGCGAGCCAACACAGGAAAGTCTAATGGCGGCTCAACCATCTGGATCTTCTAAACCAGATCAAATCATGACTGAAGCTGATGCCTTGTCCAGTAGCGCTCAGATTGGTGCTGAAGAAGAAGAAGAGGAGGAGAAAGCGTCACCTACTGCCACCAAATGGACTGAGCGTGAAAAAGAATTGGCGACAAACGGGTTCAAAAAGCATGGCCGAAATTTTGTTCAGGTGTCTTCTATTGTTGGATCAAAAACTGAAGAACAGTGCCGTAACTTTTACCATAATTTTAAAAGAAAGTATGGTCCCAATGTGTTCAATGAAGAAGATGCTCGTCGCTCACCTGTAAATACCACTGTCACCACAGCTTCTACCACGACTACACCTATTCTGCAGCAATTACCCACAAAACAGACAAGTACACCGATGCCTATTGTTTCTTCGAATTTGGCTTCCTCTTCTGCTGCCCCGGTGTCTGTACCCGTCTCAATTCCAGCACAGGTTCAAAACCCAGTCGCCATACCTCAATCAGCAAGAGCAGTGATACCAGCCGCAACACCTATTCCTGCCTTGACCTCTGTACAATCTACACCTACGGTATCTTCTCCAGCAAAACTGCCCACATCATTAGCATTGCCACCTGTAGCAATAGCAACATCAGCAATCACAACACCCGTGGCAACACCTGCATCAAGGATGGCTCCAGTAGCTACAACTGCTCCGACAGTCCCGGTGCCTGGCCCATCTCCTCCAAGTGAAGTGGCCGTTCTAAGTGGCCGTACTGATCTCAAAGCTGAAGAAGAAGATGCAGCTGCCGCTTTAGTAGATATGTTTCAAATGGGTGCAAACACAACACCTAGAGAAGAGCTCAACAAGCCACTCGTATTACCCTCAAGATCACGCACACCAAGTGCGTCTATTCTTGAAGAGGCACATACATCTACTGTATCACCAACGTCATCTATCCAAAAGAGACGTAGGGCCCGCACTTCATCAAGCAAGATGGATAACTTGAGTGAAGATGGGTCGGAATGGACTGATCCAGATTATGGGGTGAAATCAAGTGGGCGTAAATTGGGAAGAACAACGTCAGTAATAGATTCAAAGAAGCCTACCAATTCGTCGTACTGGTCTGTATCTGAGCGCAATGATTTCCAGAAATATTTAGAGCTGTATGGCCGAGACTGGGAGAAACTATCAAGTGCCATGAAGACAAAGACGGTAATTCAAGTGCGTAACTTTTATTCAAATAACGAGGAAAAGATGAAGTTGAGAGAAATTGTAGAACGTCATGAAGCACGCCAAAAGGAGACCTCACCGCTAGAACAATCAAACGCAGCTCATTTCCAAGCCTTACAAAACTTCCCTTTCCCTGCCCCTATTTCAAAACAGGCGTCATCTTCGTCGCCCCCGCCGCCGCCGTCTCAAGCACCGAAACAAACAAAGAGTGTTTCCAGCCCATACACCATGAATCGGGTTGATTTTTATCCTCCGCCACAAGCCGCTGAACGTCGAGAGGTATATCCTACAGCTGCCCCTCCTCCTCCTACTCATCCTCCATCAAGACCCTATGTATCACCACGACTTGCTGTTGTATCTACACCAGAACCAGTTCCATCTGCGGTTACAAAGGTGGCTGACTTGCTTAACAATGATGATCCTGCCGAACCTAACCAAAACAGTTGGGAAACTTGGTTTGGTTCTTAAATACTTGTTTCTCCTTTTATTATTGTGTATCATAGTATTCTTTTATTTTAATTATTGTTATTATTATTGTTCTCCAAACCTTTCTCCCACCCCTTCTTCTCTTTCTTTCTTTTTTTCTTCTTTAATAATAATATATAATGGCATTTTTATAAGCAAATGGTTTCTATTCTTTTTCGTTCCTTTATCTCGTCAATATATAATTTACATACTATTCATATTATTATTTACTGCTTTTATTTTATTTTGTAAACACCCTTTCCCATTTTATTTAAATAACTAAGGAGTGGCGGAGTGACAGAGACAGACAGATAGACAGCAGACATGATTTCATGGAGGGGGGGATAATGTTTAGGAGAAAACAAAAAAAATGCACTGTCTCTCCTTTATCATTGTTACAATAATCATAATAAAAAACAGGGGTTAATGTATAAATATTATTCTCTTTTCTTTCTCTATTCCGTTTATTTTTCTTTATTTCTGAATATTTGTAAAATATCATTTTATTTACTTGAACAATAACGACATCGTTGATAATAATACTAATAATAACAATTAAAACAATAGTAAAAATAAAATAAAACAACATTTCATTATGGATGATTCCATCCAATCACCTTCTAGTTACGGCACACCCCACTTTGCTCGTATCAAGTCATTTTTTCGATCATCATCGGCTAAACCACACCATTCAGTTTCTTCAGCCTCTTCAAGCAGCACCGTAGTGGCTTTCACCTTACCAAACGACTTTGGTGATTTACAGTATCAAAAAGATCTCAAAAGTAATAGCTGGTTTTCGCAAAATCAAAAAAAAAACTCGACCCATTATCCTTCTGGACTTGTGCCAGATGATATCATTAAAAAGCCTGCAGCTTCACTTTGTACAGTGGATCAACGATCAGCTCATATTAACAGGAGATCTTATGCTTCCAATAGTGTAAAGGTCAGACAGGTACAAGTCGGTCCAAGCAGGTAATTACGGAAGGTTTTTTTTTTTTTTTCACTATAAAAATAGTACGCATAGATTAACTCGTTTGCTTTAGCTTCTCAAAGATACGCATGCTTGGTAAAGGAGATGTTGGTAAAGTGTATCTTGTGAAACAAAAGGGAACGGATAAAGTAATGGCCATGAAAGGTAATTTTTGACTTTTGCTTTTGTTACTGTAGTACTTATTACTGTTTTTTTTAAAAAAAAAAAATATAGTGCTTTCTAAAAAAGAAATGTTGCGTCGTAATAAAGTAAAAAGAGTACTCGCAGAACAAGAAATATTATCTAGCGCAAATCATCCATTTATTGTATCTTTATACCATTCCTTTCAAAGTCAAGATAGGCTTTACTTTGTAATGGAATATTGCCTTGGTGGTGAATTCTTTAGAGGTAACCAATAGGAGCAACTCTATTATATAATATATACATACTAATATATCATTATAGCTCTTCAGTCTCGACCCAACAAATGCTTACCTGAAGACGGTGCAAAGTTTTATGCAGCAGAAGTTATATCCGCCCTTGAGTATCTTCATCTTCAGGGTTTCATTTACAGAGATTTAAAACCAGAGAGTAAGAATATTAGTATTATTATCATATTAAGATGAATTTTGATTCTAATTATTATCTTTACAGATATATTGTTGCACCACACAGGGCATTTAATGCTAACTGATTTTGATTTAAGTAAACAATCCTTACCACCTGGGCCCCCATCCATTGTCAAGTCAAATTCACCTCATATTGCAAGTAATTCAAAATCAACGTTGACCTTTTCTCTCCCCCTTCTAATCTTTTATTATTCACTAGCCACCTTCAATTGATACCAGAACATGCACAGCTCAGTTGAGAACAAATAGTTTTGTCGGTACAGAAGGTAAATAAATACAAGATGCGATATAATATAATAAAGATTCCTTTTTTGATAATGAAAACTTTGATAGAGTACATTGCACCTGAAGTAATTAAAGGCTGGGGTCATGCAAGTAGTGTCGATTTTTGGACATTAGGTATCTTGATATTTGAAATGCTGGTACGTTGTTTCCCCTCCCACTCCTTTTTTTTATTTTATTTTTACGTATTTTACTTTTTCTCTCCTTCAATCTATCCCCCCCTTTTTTTCTTTAAAAAAGTACATATATACTTATATATCTAATTGTTTCTGCTCCCCTCCCCTTTTTTTTTTTTAAAAATAGTATGGTACAACACCATTCAAGGGATCCATTAGAAATGAAACGTTCTCAAATATACTGCGACTTGATGTCGCGTTTCCTGAAAAATCTAAAAAGTATCAACATCAAATGAAATATGAACCGCAGGCGGTCACCAGTGATTGTAAAGCATTAATACGTCGTTTACTTGACAAGCGAGAGGATAAACGTTTAGGTTCAAAGTCAGGTGCTTCCGAAGTAAAGGCACATCCGTTTTTTAAATCGATCAATTTTGCATTGTTAAGGCATATGACTCCTCCAATTGTCCCTGGCACAAATGGCGATCATACCCAGAAAGGTCTACGTTCAAAAGAAACATATAGTCTTGACTTGGATAAAGATGAACCTATCGCTTTGGGCTTTGGAAATTCATCAATTAATCCAAGGGATCCATTCGCAAAATTTAACTCTGGTAAGCACATCAATACTAATTTATGACTTGTTAAAGCGATTAAACATTGGCTTGTATAGTGACTCTTTATCATGAAGGCGATTCTGATTCAGAAACAATAGTGTTTACGGGAAGCCCTGATGATGATAATGATGATGAGGATGATGATTAAGAATACTTCTATCGTCTTGTTTATAAATGTACATGTTTTACTTTCACTTTCTACCTCTTTTTATATATACATATATACTGTTGGTCTGAGACCAATTATTTGAATCAAACGTCTAATAAAAAGTACCATCCTGTTTGAAGAGATCCAACGCCTACTCTTCCTTTCGGGAGAACTCTTTCTGGATAGTCTATCCTTAGGGCTGACTTGTATTTGTTACATTAATACCAGATTCTGTTTCTATTTTTGGCGAATATCCGTTGTCTCTGTGTAAAAACCAATGATTTGTTCCCTTTTAAATCCTCCAATATCCTCCTTTTTGCTAGCCACATATCCAGTTTCCAACGTCTGGATATGAGGTATGAAATTTCAAGTTTTTGCTTTTGTTTTCTCTAGTGATTTATTTATACATTTTACAAGTACATACACCAAAAATTGGTAGAGTGATGTTTTATTACCCATCGATATATACGAAGCTAATAAAAATAACCTCTGACATATTTTACATTTTGGATTTACAACACTTTAGCCTCATTGCGCAACTTGTCAATCAAGTCATCAACACTATCAACCTTACGACCACCAACACGCTTAGCAGGCTCTTCAACCTTCAAGGTCTCAATACGAGGAGAAATATCTACATCCAAGTCTTCAGGGCTCAACTTGACCAAAGGCTTCTTTTTGGCCTTCATGATGTTGGGGAGAGAGGCATAACGAGGCTCATTCAAACTAATACAACGGACTTAATACAACATAAATATTAAATAATAATAACAAGTGTTACCGTAAATCGGTAGTGACGACAGCGGGGAACTTTGTAGAAATAGTCTCCAAACCACCATCGATTTCACGAATAACCTTGAGTGCACTATCGTTAATTTCAAGCTTTGAAGCAAATGTAGCCTATTAACAAGATATTAAGGTTTAAGTGTCAATAACATCCCAAAATTGGATACGTGAGAAAACCCCCCCCCCCAAGTATTTTACCTGTGGCCATGCAAGTAAACCAGCCAACATTTGGCCAGTCTGATTGGCATCATCGTCAATAGCCTGCTTACCCAAAATAAAGAGATCGGGCTTCTTCTCTTCCTTATCAGTGTATGCCTTTAACAGCTTGGCAACAGCCAAGGGCTGAAGGGTGCTGTCGTCCTTGACTTCTACGTGCACAGCACGGTCAGCACCCATAGCCAAAGCAGTGCGAAGGGTTTCTTGGGCCTTGGCAGAACCACAAGAAATAGCAACTACTTCGGATTTGGGGGACTTTTCTTTAATGCGAACAGCTTCTTCAATGGCAATCTCATCAAAAGGATTCATGCTGTGTTTGACATTGCGGTCGACATCGGTTTTTGCAGGATTAACACGGACCTTG
>VCJL01001326.1:14286-25595 GCA_024139405.1 Backusella mclennaniae | reverse complement strand
GTTCTTGATTAGCACTGATTCTGGTGCCGGGTCATTATGATCCAAGTCCATATCTTCAACGTAGATATATATCCATGGATTGCTAATGATATGAGGATTATTATCATATATCACAACCCTTACTTTTCTTGATCGGTAGTTGTGTTGCTTTCTGGTGATTCTATCACATCTATCACCATTTGTCTCATAATCAGATATAACCTCGTAGTGATCCAGTTCAAAATCACACTCTCTTAAAATATTATCTTGTTAAATTTCAAATCTGTGATTCCCGCTGATTATCTTTCTCCAATGTCTATATCTCCATCAATTATCTATTACTTTCTAGTTCTCCCCTTGGAACTGTTTCTCCATGAAATATATCATAAGTGACTGTTTTATCTTCTCAATGAACAAGACAAGTATCTTGTTGATCGATAAACTTACATTAATGTATTTTTAAGCTGCCAACAGCTCATTTTTGCTACTTTTTTTTATTTTATTTATTACAAATCAGCAACTTTAGCATCTTAAAAACTTAAATTCAAAATTGATATGATACAAGAGAGCACCCCAATGAACACGTCTGATAATCAAAACATTAACTTAAAATAGACGGATGTCTGTAAAAAAATACAGAGTGAGATTGTCAAATTCGACTGAAATAAAAATGAGAACAAAGTGGTAGTAATTAAATTAAGCGTCATATGAAAACAATATACATTAATGCAATATTATATAAAAAAGCAAGGAGAAGGGATCTCCTTTCGATATTTATGTAGACATATGTTTATTTTGGCTGATTTACTTACTGACCCTGGTTTTTTACTGTTCACTTATATTTTGCCTGAAATAAAATGTACCCATATTGTATTATATAACCAAAGTTCTTTTTATTGGAAGCATACGTGCTTAATAACAATAATAATGGGCAGTAAATAGTGAGAGAAAAGAAGGTCTAAATGTCATCCATTATTCAAGGACTTGATTCATTTATTAGCATCCTGTCTTTACTTTTTAAATAGTTTTTTATTTTGGATTCATTTCAATATAGAGTATATTTGTAAGCAAAAGCAACCCTTTCCCCTTTTTTTCATGTCCCTGAAATGATATCTTGGCAAAGAAGGGGGAGGAGGGGAATGGAAAAATAAGAATTTTGAAAGGCAGTTTGGACCTCCATTGAATTTCTATAACAAGTAAGAAGAGGTACAGCAAGATATCATTCGTTCCAAGACGGTGATCTAATATCGCTCTCTTTTTCCCGGCTGGTTACACTATATAAGGGTTTATTTTATCCGATTTACCCATTTTATTTCATCTCTCTTTTTCTACTTTATTTACTCTTTTCTAATGCTTTCAAGAATCTTTACTAGTGCTCGTACATCGCTTACAAACCAAACACAACGACCTCAGAATCGTCTATCGATAGAA
Organism: Backusella mclennaniae; assembly: GCA_024139405.1. Taxonomy (NCBI): domain Eukaryota; kingdom Fungi; phylum Mucoromycota; class Mucoromycetes; order Mucorales; family Backusellaceae; genus Backusella; species Backusella mclennaniae. The sequence goes on along the minus strand of VCJL01001326.1, from coordinate 24,185 downwards.
GACTCGTCTGAAGAATTTGTCCGAGCAACAAGACATGAGAGAAATGGCATGCATGTTCCCATCTGTTCGAGTGTGTCTGCTGCGATATTTGGATTATCAAGAAACAATATGGATGATTTTATCCAAAAAGATCTCATTTCTACTTCCTTGTATTAAAAAAAATACCCTTTTTTTTCTCCCTTTTGTAAATATATTTGTGAATAAATAAATAGCCAACTTGATACTTATTTTCAACTGTCAGAGTAAAGAAAAAAGAGTTGTACAAAGAGAGTACTTTTCATTTTTGTTTCTTTATCATTTTATAACATCGAACCATCATCTCTTTTGCCGAAAAAGAAAAAATCATTCAATTTGTACCATCTTGTACTCCAATAAATTTTTGTTTATTTATTCCCTCGTCTTTTCTTTCTCTTTCTTTCTCTCTTTTTCTTTTTTTCAAGAAAGCAATATACTATATAGAATTACATTTTTAATACACAAGATAATAAAGAGATATATAGTTTAAACATGTCCCCTCTCACTGTTTCTTCTCCTGGAATCGGTATTGCGCACTTACCTAATCAGAGACATAGAATTGTCACCAAAAAGGGTGCTCATTTCACCATCATGGTGTGTGGTGAATCAGGTCTTGGTAAAACCACCTTTATAAACACTCTCTTTACTACGACCTTGAAAGAGCATAAGAATCAAAACACCCGCTATCAAAAGCAGTTGGATCGAACTGTCGAAATAGAGATTACCAAAACAGGTAAAGTACCCCCCCTTTTTTTTTCTTTTATCTTTTGTCGTTGGGATCATTTTTCTAAAATGGAGCTATATGTAACAGAGATTGAGGAAAAAAAGTTTAATGTCAAGTTATCCATCATCGATACTCCTGGTTTCGGAGACTACGTCAATAGCTATAATAGCTGGGTGCCTATCTCTGAATTTATTGATGATCAACATGAAAGTTACATGCGTCAGGAACAGCAACCTGGAAGAACGAATAAGATTGATATGCGAGTACATGCTTGTTTGTATTTTATTCGCCCCAATGGACATGGGTAAGTTTAAACATCATGTGTAAAGATTATTATGTTATAACAAAAATGTCTTGTAGTTTAAAGCCATTGGATATTGAAATGATGAAACGCTTGTGTACTCGTGTTAATCTGATTCCTGTCATTGCCAAGGCAGATACGCTGACACCCAAGGACCTTGCTCATTTCAAGCAGCGAGTCCGAGAGGACATTGATACTCATCATATTCAGGTTTATCAGTGCCCTATTGAAAGCGATGATGAAGAAACCACCGCTAAAAACAAGGATATCTCATCTGTAATGCCTTACGCCATCATTGGTTCTACGCAGGACGTACAAACTGCCGATGGTCGTATGGTCAAAGGTCGTGCATATTCTTGGGGTGTTGCAGAGGTGGAGAATGAGGCTCACTGTGACTTTGTAAAGCTTCGCCATTTACTCATACGTTCTCATATCTCGGATTTGATTGAGACAACTGAGACTGTTCACTATGAAAACTATAGATTGAATGAGATGGGCACCCGTAAATTTGGTGAGCCAAAGTAAGTACCCCCCCCTTTGTTGTTATCTATTTCGTCATCTCATATAATATCTTGTTTATTATAGGTCGACCAAGGCTGAGAATCCCAAACACAGAGAAAAAGAAGATCAGCTCCGTAAAGATTTTACTGATCAAGTCAAGTCAGAAGAAAATCGCTTCCGCACGTGGGAGCAGCAGCTTGTTTCAGAACGTGATCGTCTTAACAAGGATCTGGAAACAAGGCATGCTCAAATCAAGGCACTTGAGAGTGAATTGGAGTCTTTATACAAAAGCGGTGGTTCACTTAGAAGATAAACCCCCAGTTTTCTTTTCCTTTTTTTTTTGCTCTACCCTTATCTAAGGCTAACTGTATCAAGTTATACATAATATTGAATATTATTATTATTATTAAAAATTGTAGTGGTATTTCACCAGTTTATTTATATATATGGAATAAAGCCATTTTACCAAACTGTAAATATATAGGAAATGGTATAGGGATTAGAGTAAATACAAATGGGATTGTAAAAAAGATATTAAAAAAAAAGGGTCTACAATTGAATGAATCTATATACAAAAGCAATAAAGTAGAAAAAGCGACAAGGGAAAAAAAAAAGAAAGAGGACGAGTTGGATGATAAAAAAGAGACGGAAATAAAAGATAGGGGATAAGGGTATCAGTTTAAGCTTGTTCTACCAAGATAATATTGTTCTTGGTATAAATTGCATGTTGAACGAAAATAGTTGCGTCAAACATAAGTGTACCAGCACTGCCAATGATGTAGGGAACAGCTTCAAGCATGGAAGCACGTGTTGCATGTGGGTTGGTAAAAATACCGAGGACATAGGTCAAGTTACCCATGGCAGCAAAGAAGAATAAGGCCATGGAGAGACCTTCAACGGAGCGACGACGGGCGTTCTGATAGATCTGTGGTAATCTAGATGCAAGATAAAGAAAGGTACAAACCCAGGCAAAGAAACGGCCGACCCAGATGGTGTTGTCTCCGGATGGCGCTGCACTTGCACTTAATACATTCATGACCATATCGCCGGAAGATGCGGGTTGAGTAAACATACTTGACGATGTCATTCCAAAGGAAACAAATCCAAAGACTAAAAGCATGGTGGTATACTTTGGCTTGGGTGAAGAACCCAAAAGAGATGTTTGTTCATTGATTTCTTTGCCGCAGTTGCTGCTGGTAGTTGCGATAGGCACACCTTCTTCAACAATGTTCTTTGGGTTGAAAGACTTGACCTCCTCAATACCGGCATATCCGTCGATCCAACGGCGAAGGAAATTATCTCTATACTTGACGTAATAAATCCATTGCAAACACAAGACGGTATCAACGAAAATAAAATAGATGGATAAGTATGTTTGGAACGGAAGTTGACCGGTAATAGTACAGCCGATAAAATTAGCAACATCGCCTAAAAAATAAACAGCAAATATAAATAAATAAAACGATAAATGATGACAATCAAATAAATGTCGTTATCTTACCAATTAACCAGACAGTCAGGAACCCAAAACTTAAGCCATCTGCATCTCGTAGTCTATAATTTTTTATCACTTGACTAGGAACCAATAATGATAAGTACTCGTGATCTCCTTTTTTGTGTTTACTTTTTGAATTAAAATGCTGAAAAAATAAATAAAAAACTTACGGCATTTGAGCATTTAACCAACATAAAATCGATAGATAGCCAAGTAGAAGACTTATGGATTCTTGATATCCGTAAACACAATCGCCAGATAAATTCTAAAATGTTTTTTTTTTTTTGAATCGAGAGTTAATTCACTGACCCTTTTCATGCTAAAATAAAATAGACTACATACATAAATCCATTCAATGGCGCGTGTTCCGTTTTCTGTAATTGGACAAAATGAATCCATAATGTATAATGTAATAAGTAAAGAGAAGAAATGTATAAAAGTAAGAAAAAAAAAAGTTCACTTCTAAGAGTTTGAGTATTTATAGGAATGTCGGTTGTTGAATTAGTGCCATCCACATCTGATCTTTATTACCCTAAAAGGGAAAAGAAATTTGATGGGACCAAATTTATCAAGATGATTTTCCTAAACTGAACAAGAAATCTATATCTTTATCTTAAAAAAAAAAAACGAGTTCACAAGAGACGATCCCCCTTTAATTAATTATTTACTTTTTATTATATCTTTTTTTTTATAAGCATATAAACATTATTTTTTATCCAATGATTCAAAAAATTATCATTAACCTATTTCTTTTGTTATTGTCATTATCCTTATTCATCTGATCGTTTAATGCAATGACATTATCTTATACCAGCCGCTGTGTTGCCCCTGAAGTCATTTTACATCACATGAAGGGTCTCAGTTTCTCTTTTTCTTGAACAGATAAAGGTCACTCAACCCGTGGTTTTTTTTTTGTTCATTTTTATCTGTTATAAGCCATCGGTGTCCATAGTTCCGAACTTCCCACGTTACATGAGTTACTTTGCAGCTCACACATTTTTTTTCTGCATCTAGAAAACATTTTAGTTGGGATGGAGAGCAGGTTATCATTTCAATGTGTGTGTTTACTAAAGTTGGTTTTATGTCCAAATTAGGCCGAAATGATATTCAATGTTTTTGTTTTTCTTTATTTACATTTGCAATATCGTTTTTTATGAATTTGACAGTTTGGCGTAATACCACGTAGTTTTTAAACGATACTATTTTTTTTTTTAAAGAAAAAAAAATAGGCTTTTATTTCCTTTTTTTCATCATTTGTGCCACTACCATTATGGATTTGGATGGTACGTATGAATACCGCAGACAATATTTAAATATTCTAGCTTATAAAATGAATTGAACGAATGTTCGACGGTTCGCTAATTATTTTTTTTCCCTTTTTTCTCTTTAACAAGTACTAATCGAAGGAATATCGAGTAAGGCTACCTTGGCCATTTTTATTTAAGGAGCCCTTTTTTTTTGATAAGTCTCTACTCCTTGCGAAAAATGAAGGCGATTAGTCAACATACATTTTGGCAACCTTTTTTATGTCTACAATTCTATTATGTATTTTGTGAACCAAATTAAAATGATTCATACATTGTTATTTAAGTCAGTCAATTTTAAATGCCATTAATAATAATAAAAAAATCTTAAAAACTTTTAGCTCGTCAAAATTCGTTACTTTCAACAACACGAAATACAAAGGAGACATCAAGAAGAAACTCTTAAAGTCTAACATAGTACAACAACCAATCATAAAAGAGCTATTTGTCAAAACACTATATAAAAAAGGTTTTGACTATTAATTGCAAGACATTCCAACGTTAGGTGTTCAGCTTTATGTCATACTTGGAAAAAGTCGGTTGAGAATAGCTAACAAAAAGTTATATTTCACGCAAGGTGGTACACTCCCTTAAGCACAAGGCATTAATGAATTATGTTTTATAATTTGACAAAACTTTTTCTATTCACAAATAGTAACAACACCCGAAAAACATACCTTTTATTCCTAAGTAGTCCTCATTCGGCCTCAAAAGATGATTATAAGCTCGAATAAATATGGCTGAGGCTTATAAAAGGTCTGTGAATCTAGCGTAAAGGCATAACATATTGATAACGCTCAAAGAAGGTCTTCATCAGGACCTTATGAGGCCTCTCTAGCCTCAGTTTATTTTTCCGGTGACTGAAATCGTGTGTGCACGCATTTTTAGGGACAGACTAAGCCAATAGAATTTCGTTTTGAGTTGCATTAATTGCATTTGTTTCAGATACCTTAAATCCATCGTCAATTATAGCTTCTTGGAATAGATCAGTGAAAATAAGAGAGAGTGGCAAAACTAAAACGAAAGTATCATAGAACAACGATATATCGTAAAAGTTAACTTAAATCCTTGCTCTTGATGTCATCTTTATAAAAAGCTTGCTAATTAATCATAATAAGCAGACACAATACATAATAAATATTATATTAATGTAGAAGAGGGGATAAGTTCGTTATTGGTTGGTAAACAGAAAGCACTTTATTGTGAAATATTTTTTTTGGTCGCAACTCATCCTGGGTTATTTGAGTTGCGATTTTTCATTTTCTATTCCATTAATTCGCATTGGCACCTGTTGAGTACATAGATGGAGTTCAGTACGATACAATCACACTTACAATAGATTGAGCAAAAGAACTATATGCTATTTTGAAGGTTAACAGCAGTAAAAGGGAAGGTTTTTTGAGAATTTTATATCAATGTATCAAGTTCAAACTTAAGTGGTCACTTATAAGTTGTATTGGAAATTTGTAATCATAAGTATATTTATGCGATCGAAAATACAGAACACCAGAAAGTGCGTGTCGCCATTCTCAAAAGTGGAAGTATACTTTTGCGATTTTTTTTTTGGTCGCAATTCATTCTGAATCCAGAGCTCATATCCCCCGTTTATTCCATTTTTCTTTCTACGTTATTATTTAGTTCAAGGTGTTGAAAACATCGATTCAGAATGACGTCAGTCTGGATTCTGTAAATATATCCCTGAAATATCAGCAATAGGGATGTTATTCTAAAGAGAATAACAAGATACATATTTATTTGGTAATCGCTACCTCAAGCAGAATTATAACATAGTCAAATAACAGCTCAAAATATCATCTATTCATACATCTGAACATATATGTGCATGTGCATCTTCATGTATAAAGCAGATGAGACGATACAAAAGAGAGAGAAATTGAATGACAACAAGAAGAGATAAAGATGCAAAACAAGAAATGATCGTCGTGTTTGAGAATCAATTATGTACGCCAAAAGTACTTTGAAAATCAAACATCAATAATGAAGTTGGAAACAGATAGACTATGTTACTGTTTTTTTTTGTTCTTGTTTTTAAAAAAGAGAGAGGAAATGATGACGGAACGTACCTTACGTTATTATTGTAGAATAGATGAAGAGATTTCGTTTTACAATCTTTCTTTTTAGCCAAAAAGTAGGGTTTTCCGTATTATGCTTGCTGAAGATCAATGCAAATTCCTACAGGGTCTATACCTTTTTCAATCCAGGATTTTGTTGGACTAAACCCCCTCTCCCCCCCTTTTTTTTCACCCATTTCATTAGTATTTAAAGAGAAAAAAAAAAAGTATAAAATTCAGGTTATTCAGTTTCTTTTATAACAAACACAGTCAAACTAACAGTATGCGTTTCACAGCTAGTGCCATTCTTTCCGTTGCCGTTCTTGCCTTTGTTACTCAAAGTGTATCTGCAGTACCAGCTGGCTCTGCTAAAAACCTCGATGAAGCTAATCAAGAGTCGAATGTTCTTTTGAAAAGAGTTCCTATATTTGGTAGTGTTGATAATGTTGCTACTTTTGATGTTAATGATGCCAGTGATACTAATTCTGGGATGTTAATATAGATGAATCCGATATATTTGCCAACTGTATTGATGGAATAATTCCTCCTGAAATTTGCCATGCTGCATTCGGTAACCGTGTACCTAATTAATCAAATAAATATTCCTTTCACATTTTGTTAAATTTCTAGCCTGTGTGATTTATTAATGTCGTTTATTCGACTTGAAATTTTTTAATATGCATATTATGTCTTCAAGTCCAACTTTATTGCTCATCCTCCCTAATGTGCTATTTAAAATGATTATATCCATGATAGCGATGCTATTTTGGTTTTCTTATCCAGTCCATCTATATAGCCATGTCCTATTTCTTACAAAGGAAAATTTAAGCAGGGAGTTTTTACAGGCAAAAAATCGGTAGTAAGTTACAAGTAGTGAGATAGCTTCTTTTTTTTTTATTATGAATTGATCGCATTAATATCAGCGACAATAGAATCTAAGGTTCTTCAGTTTGCAGAGCTGTAAGTGGTAAGAAAACTTTAATTTTTTTCTTTATTCAAGTTGCTTTTCTTGTTCAAAGCAACAGTCAACTTTTTGTAATAAGAGAGATCCAAGTTTTTTAGCACATGAATCGAGCTATCATTATTGGGCGGATCACAAAGTGTGAGCATAAATCAAGTATCGTCAAAGTCGTCTAATGTAGCTCTGTATGATTTTCAAAGTGAAATGTGATTTAAAGAGCTTGACCGTACAAGAGGCATTTTTTCCTTAATTGATGGCAAGATACCTGTGAAAAGGCTTTCTTGAAATGCTCAACTTGTTTAGATCGTAAAAAAAAATAAAAAATACTTGGAGTTTTTTTTTGCTTGTGAACTAGTTTAAACTAATATTTATAGTATCACTAGCGATGGATGAAGAGGAAAAAATGTATGAACCGTTGCTTAAATAGGTTATGGCCAGACATTGGCTACATATATGACAATGTCTGCCTCGGCTATTTCAGACTTTTGTTCGTCAATACATTTCTAGTGTATAATAAAAGTAACATCATTAATATATAATGGTAAAGGTACTCTTGCCATTTTGAAAGAACTGTTTCCATTTTTATTATGAGTAAAATACTTTTGTTGATCATATTGCGTGAGAGAAAGAACTAAGATCAACGGTTTCTCCCCAAACTTTATTTTTTTCATACAAAATATAGAGTCACATAGACTTTCGTTTGATAAATAAATAAATGTAGCAATGAAAATACGGTTCATAGAACAACCAAAATGGTCGCTATACTCCTTAATATCACTGTATCTTGTTGCCAAAAAGAACAACAACAAAAAACGTTCATAATATGTTATTTATTTTAGATAAGAAAATATGCAAATGATGTTATATAAATCTATTCCTTTTTTTTTTCTTCTTTTTTTCTTCTAACTTTGTATATATCAAGAAAGAAAAATATACATGTATTTAAAAAAAAGAGAGAACTGGGGAGCTTAAGCTTGCTTACGATTTGAAGTATTTACAGCACACCTAAAAATAAATGTAAATAAACATGAGAGCATATTTAAATGTATAAAATAAGAAAAATACTTACATCCAAATACGAGTCTTGTATATTTTGAATAACTCTCTTACTAATTCTCGAAAGTCGATTCGCTTTTCAGCGTTAAAATAAAATGTAAGCTTACGTCTATCCCTAAAATACAAAATAAAGTTAGCAAAAAAAAAAAAATTAACAAAATCACATTCTTTTTTCTTACCATTGATATTCTGCATCAACGACTTCCATTGATAATTTTCTAGCTTTTATTTTTTGTAGACAAATTGACAAAGCACGCTGTTCATCCTGGTCTTTTGTTTGTAATAAATTAGTATCGCTCGGTCCTGCTGGTCTGTAGATACGTTTAACGTAGAACTCAAATGTCCTTTTAATTTCTGTGTCATCTTCTTCCATCTGCTGTTGCAGCTGCTGCTGCTGCAGCTGAAGTTGTAAGAGAACTTGATCTATTGTCAGAATGCCACTTGTGATTTTGCCTAAATCTTTCCCACGATCTGCTTCCACAATCACCAAGTCATCGAGACGAAGCTGGGGTAATGTATCTGACACATAATAGAAATCGGTGCGACCTGCTTTGAATTCAACACAATAGAGGGGTGCGTGAGGTGGTAGTTTCTGAAGCAAGAGTCCTTTGCCTGCACTTTCCATCCCTTCATCGGGACCAAGCCTTTTGGGCGTTGATTTTGAAACATTTAGACTTTCCAGTCTTTCGGGTAATGGAACAGAAGGCATTCGACCTAAAAGTGGACTTGAGAAGTAAACAAAAAAGAGGGGGGAGGAGCATGAGAAAAAAAAATGATAAGATTCCTGCAAAAAAAATAAACATAAAATACTCGTTATTGTTTGTACAACTTACTTTGATGAGACTCCATTGGGAAATTCGGGAAAAGAGTAATCATTTACAGGTTGAGACATACGTCTTTGAGAGACAAATGATGGAGGATCTGGTAAGAATGAAATAAGAGAGGAACGCCTATCTGTATGACCACCAGGCTTGTTTGACCAATAAGGGTTGGGCGTCATACCAAAAATAGCATTGGTGGATTGCGATCGTGCACGTAAATACGCAGCATCATCAAACATGAACCCCTGTGGTTCCTCCTCCTCTTCTACAGTGGGCGATAGTGCGTTGAGGTTTTCATGTGGGAAAAAGGAAGAGCTCTGTCCCATCGAAAATGAAAAGCTACGTTTCTGTTTGTATGTTGGCTCCAAGGGGACATTTGGTACCATAGGGACCGACAGTACTGGATTTGGTTTCTCGTCAAAGATCGATGGTCCTTCCCACTGGAATCCACCAAACGAACCCCACTTTTTATCATTGCTTTCTTTGGGATCGTCAACGCGAACCGATAAACTTCCTCTTCTGGATGGACTTCCCACAGCTTTCCATTCAGGTTCTTCGTGCTGGTCTTTAGCGATTTCTATTGCCTTTCATGACATGTTCTTTAATATCAAGTTGCTTGTTTATTTATCCTCCAAACTTACTTCATCCT
>VCJL01001310.1:30628-42988 GCA_024139405.1 Backusella mclennaniae | reverse complement strand
AAAAAAAAAAAGAACTTACCACACCTCGTTGTTCCTTCACTGGGAAAAGAAACATCAGTGGTCTGGTCTCCTTACAACATTAAATTTTGTTTTTATTTGTTGTTTATATCAACTTGAAGATCTACAAGTAAAAAAAAGGTCGTAGCAAAATCGATATCCATCGTTTTTCGTCAACTTGTGTACACACTCCATTCTCATCTTATTCATAATTACTATCTTTGAATCAAATTCAACATTTATCTTTAAACTTTTTAATATCAATAAACAAATACACCACTTTTATGTAGTTTTGATTGGTATGGTCAAATTTGAATACATATACTTCTTTTATTGTTTTATAATTATTTACATAGTAGTACTTTTTTACTTTTTGAAGTTGAATTGCTTCATGAGATGTGCTGAGGAGAAACTCTTAGGTCTTTCCAAACTGTTATAGAAAAAAAATCAATTAGTATTCTAGAGATGAAACAAAAAAAACTAAGTTATACTTACGGCATGCCAAGAGCACGATCCCAGATCAACTGAGAGGTAACACCGAGAGCGCGAGAAACACCGAAGAGAACGGTGTAGTAATCTTGCTCAGTGAGACCGTAGTATTGGAGGAGGACACCAGAGTGGGCATCCACATTGGGCCAAGGGTTCTTGGTCTTACCGTGCTCAGTAAGAACTCCAGGCTAAGAAGAGAAAGAGAAAAAAATATTTAGAATTTGATACTCGACTAATCACATCCACTCTGTTTCAACCCCAGTCTAAAATCATCCCATCCCTTCCCGTTCCCCCAACAATGACTCCCAAATACTTACAATGATGTGGTACAACTTAGAAACCAAACCGAAGAGAGGATCATCGGGCAAGTGCTTCAAGGCGAACTCACGCTGAGCAGTGTAACGAGGATCGGTCTTACGAAGGACAGCATGACCGTAACCAGGAACGACCTGACCACCGTTAAGGGTATCCCAAAGATACTTCTTGATTTGCTCCTCAGAGGCATCAATACCAATGGAATCCTTCATCTTCAAAGTCCAACGAAGGACTTCCTGGTTAGCCAAACCGTGAAGAGGACCAGCCAAACCGTTCAAACCGGCGGCGAAGGAGAGGTAAGGATCAGAAAGAGCGGAACCGACCAAGTGAGTGCTGGTGATGAAGGGTTAGCTAAAGGATGAAATAGAATCATTTTACTCGTTTTTGTTTACTTACGTGTGAGCAGAGACGTTACCACCTTCGTGATCAGAGTGGATGGTAAGGTAAAGACGCATCAATTCAACAAAGTCCTTGTTTTCTTCGAAACCAAGAAGCTTGGAGAAGTTGTAAGAGTAATCCTTGTCACCATCGATAGCAGGGAGCTTACCATCCTTGTAGACGTTACGGTAGATACGGGCAGCAACGTTGGGAAGCTTGGCGATCAAGTCCATGGTATCTTCAAAGGTAGGGTCCCAGTATTGGGACTTGTGGATACCCTCAGAATAGGCCTTGGCGAATTGAGAATCGTGCTGGAGAGCGTTGACAGCAAGAGAGAATTGGGACATGGGGTGGAGGGTCTTGGGACAACGGTCAATGAGTTCCTCAACAAATTCAGGAATCTGAGCACGAGCAGCCCATTCAGCAGAGAGGTTCTTGACTTGGTCGTGGGTAGGGACTTCACCGGTAACGAGCAACCAGAAGAGGGACTCGGGAAGAGGCTCACCACCTTCTTCGGCACCAGGAAGAACCTTTTGGCAGTCGGGGATGGTCAAACCACGGAAACGGATACCTTCCTCAGCATCGAGAACGGAACCTTCCCAGATAAGACCCTTAATACCACGCATACCACCATAGGCTTGGTCAAGAGTGACTTCACCAAGAACCTTGGATCCATTTTCCTTCTTGAATTCCTTAACCTGGGCTTGCTTTTCAGGGATGATTTCAGCAAGACGCTCCTTCAAAGACTATATTTCGATTATACAAAGGTAAAACGATTAGTACATGTGTATTGTAAAAACAAACTGATTTTATATCGTACCTTGGTCTTGGAGGAATAGGCACGAGTAGCACCAATGGCGGCAGCAGGTGCGAAACGAGCAGAGGACTGACGAGCAGCAGCCTAATGATAAATGATATAACAAAAAAAAATAGAAAAGATAATTGTCAATAATCCCTGTGTATTGTCCCTATTTTGTATTATCCTCATATTGTTCAATATTAATCTCACCTTGGTGAAAGAGGTGAAAGCACGGATGGAAGACATCTTTTATGTGTTTACAAGGTAAAGAAAAACAAAAAAAGAAGAGAAAAAAAGCTTAAAAAGGCCTCACGTAAAACGAAGCGTTTTATATTAAAGCGCGGATAAATTAAAATCTGCCTTTCAATTCATGATGATTGATGGAGAATAGACAATCATGCAGGGGGTCCCAGGTTTGCACACACATGTTGAGCACTAAAAAAGATCTAACTGGTTTCCCAAGAAAGGAAATGACAACCCTTGTCACCATAAAGACAGAGCAAATAAAAAAGTTTTGTAACTCAATCATTGAAAAAATGATGTCACGAGAAAAAAGAATAATAGAAAATTTAAAGATAAGATAATCATCTGGTGTTGCAACAATCCATCAAAAGAAAAAAAACCCTAAATAACATTCATCGTTATCTCCACAATCGTTCCGTTGTTCTTTTTTCTTGTTGTTGTTCATGTGAAGTGCCGCCTCCATACCCCACAGAATGGAGTCTAAATATCTAATAGCAAGGCGGGATCGGCCAAATATCACCGAAGTATTTTCGTATTTTTTTTTTTTTTTTGCAGCAAAGTATTTATGATTACAAATTGTAAACTGTTCCACTTATCTGTAACGAAAACAAATTTGATGTCGTCTCTTTATGGATGAGATGTATGTTGGACGTTACTCTACAGAAAATAAAGTAGCTGTGTTACGTATACTAATGACTTTAATTTAATTGATTGGCAAAGAAACTAGGGATTACAGAGTAAGCTATTATCCGTGTCTCACATAATCCAGATATCCATTACGTTATAGCTATTCATCTTGTTCCTGAACAGCGAAATAATATCTTGGGCGAGCTGACTAAAACCAAAGGATATGACTAGCATCATTAACCTCCGATCTTAATCTAAATGCACATCTATATTCTATGTCAACATAAACAAGGTGTTTTGTCCACATAGAACATTGGGGGATATCAAGACTGCGCTTGGGGAAAAAAAACTTTCTATTGCTACGATAGCATGAACTTTCTATTACGACGGTATCTTGTTTCCCCTTTTTCATCATGCATTGATTAAACATTTGTTTTGATAATTTTTTATCCATGTCGAACCAATACAAAAAACTAAAAGAAAAAAGAGTGAAGAAATCAATCGGCGACTAATAATTTGATATTATTTTAGTGTGATGAAAAAATATATAAATATAAAAAAAAAGTAAATGGATGGCTATTATAAGGGTTTATACAAAAGATGAAAAGTAAGAAGAGAAGAAGAAAAAAATAAAAGAGTAATTTAATGGAAGAGTTCATTCTATGATTATATATATACATTATTTTCAAGTCGAATATAGCTCAAACTCCTCCATCCACCTACATTCAACGTTTCATTGGTTAAATTGACACATCGTGTCACCTGAACTTCATTTTCTTTCACACGCACTCAAGTAAAACTCTTAAACAAACACAAATAATGAATAGAAAGTACCATAATCATATGCATATTTAAATTACACCTGAATATCTTGCTCAAATATTAAGATGTGGCTAAACAAGTAAAGAAAAACACAAAGCTTTTGTAACAGCTTTATTTTTATTAGTTTACTCAGTTTAACTGTGGTTGTCTACTACAAACTATACATTTTTATTTTTTGATTTTTGTACAAAAAAAATAAGATTTCCATTCTGGAACGATAATAAAGATAAAAGGAAAAAAAAAGAAAAAAAAAGTGGAGATATACATATTTGTTGTCCTTTGTTTTATCAAGTCTTACACTTTATCAATTACCTATATAAAGAAAAATCATACGTTAGATATATTTAGATATCTATGAATCCATATTTAAAATAGTCTTACATAGTTGCTTGGTATCATCCCAATTAGGCCATTTGTCTTTTTCGCTTGCCACCAACTTCCCTTTTTTTCATGGATATACAAGGTTTCTCCTTTGGAAAATGATAGCTCGCTAGGATCGCCAGAGTTTCCATGATCTAAAAAGAAAAAAAAAACAAGTCCATTATTATTAGAGCCAAATAAATAAGAGTTTTACTCATGACTAGATTCACACTCACAGTTATGGATGGCTGTAACTGGAATAAGATAGTCTACATTAGGCGTCATGAATATAGTATTTTCAGAATGAGAATTCATAAAGATGGGTACGCCATCATGAGGTGGAAGAGGGTAGGAAGGATTTGTATGGATGGAGGATGGATAGGTGGGCACAGGAACGTCCATCATTGCTGGATTACCATATACCATGGCAGGATTATGACTTTTTCGAAAAGTTGTGATGTTTGGATAAGTAGCACAATGATCCCCAAATGAACCGGGTAAAGGGATTTCATGATGAACGCCAAATAAAAAAATCCATACAAACTAGGAGTTCTATTTAGTTTTGATTTTTTTTTTCTTTTTCAACAAAAAAGGTTTACCTGAGCAAACATCAATATAATATATCCAGAAGCAACTGCTGATAGCGATGAATTTCCTGATGGTAAATAAGCAACAATCTCATTGGTGCTGTAGGAAAAACTAATAGCGATCATGACGAGAACCTATGCAACATCAACAATTGTTTGTTATTTCTACAAAACTACTTTTAGGACAAAAAGTTTATTAATGGATTACCACCGAGCAATATGAGCGAGTTGAGTTTGTCCATAATGTACTGCATGCAATTATTACTAGTAGTAGTTCAAACGATACGACCCACCATGAAATTAAATGAATGAGTTGACGTGAAGTGCACAGACCTACAAAAGTGACAATCCACCCTGCCTTTTTAATTTTTTAATTTTTTTTTTTTTTTATTAAAAACCGAGAAAAATCGTTTTTTTTTTATTAGAGGAAATAGTATTTGCATATAAAACAATAACTCACAACAGCCAATAAAGAACTTAGAACAGTATAAAGATTACAAGTTGTATGGGCCATCCGAATTAGATATAAACTTGACTGATTAAAATAAAACAAAAAGTGTATATAAATAAAAGAAAAACAAAATAATCAAAAATAAAACAACTTTGTGCTTATTGCTTATATATCTGTTTATTGAATAAGATCCTTAAAATGGAAATGTTGCCTAATATGCAATGTTCTCCTTTTCTAGAGTCACCAATAAAACCTGATTATGGATGAGTAGCTGTGCTTTTAACTTGCTACGTTATCGTCATAATAATAAACCCCTGATATCATCTGTATATGTATGTACATTCTTTGAATGATCGAATGGACAAAATAATGTTTGTTTTTAAAGAGCCCAACATAATAGTGAATCCCTTTTTTTTCAATAAGCTTTTTTTCGTTTTATCGCTCATGAAAGTGTTTGTACTTAATTCCACAATATATTCATTTTTCCTTTATACAAAACTTGGGTCAGTGGATCGATATTTTTAGTTTTTCCTTTCTTTAAAAAAAAATGTTGAGATGCGTAGTTTATGTAGAAATTAGACTGATGATAACGTTTTATAAAAGTAAACTTAAAATGATTGCAGTTTTTTTAACAAGAACAAATAAAAAAGAATTAAAATGATGGAAAGTGTTCATCATCTTTTGATCGAGGCTGATGTCTCAATTTCTATTTGAACTTGTGTTTTCATATCATTATATTCCATTGACAGTTTTTTGAGTCTCATCAGTTACTGTAAGAAGCATAAAAATTTGGCAAAACTTGCTTGGGGTGCCTTTTTTTTGTCATGGATTCTTATCATTTTCAGTATATTTTCGCATAGCTAGTAGGAAAATATCTGATATGTGTCGCATGTACACTTGTATGCTATAGTGTATTAACTTCAGAACGCACCATTGTATAGTCAAGGTGATTAACTACTTGGCTCCAAAAACTATAGGATGTCATTTAGCGATGTATCAACTTTATTTATCATAAAAGTGGATCGGTGGAAAAGTAAATGAACTAATAATAAAAGATTGAGTTGGTTGCGGTTAAAATTTATTATTCAGTCAAAAGCAATTCATGTTTTCGATCAGTTAACAACATCGGACAATAGTCCTTCTCACCCTTCTCATATTACTTATCAAAAATACTTATTATAAAAATAAATAAAAGAGTATTGATTTTCTCTTGTACATGCCAGAAGGCACAGTTAGGTTTTTTTCCGTACCTTTCTTATTTTTTAACTAATTTTCGATAAATACATTACGAATAAATTTGAGTTAGTAGCATAACCATCAACATGACAAATAAATAAAAGTGAAATTTGATCTTAATACACAATCTAAAATAGGTATCTAGATAGGATGAAGATTACCATCACTCCTCCATTCCTACTTGATCTTTCCAACTACCTCTCATTTTCCAAAAATGGACAAAACAGTCATAATAAAAGCAGTCTCAATGTCTACCACTTTTTTTTTTTTTTTTTTAAAAAAAAGGCAATCCAACACTCCGTCTAATAGATCGTTCATAACCTTTTTGACATGGCGCCCAAAAAAGCAGTTAAAAAAGCTGGTAGTAATAACACTAGTAGTAATAAAAAGCCCAGTAAACCTACCACCGCAGCTAAATCAAAGAAAAACGATCCCACCGTAAAAAAGAAAGACAAGGTAAAAATTGAGTTTTTCCTTTGCAGACATGAGCTAAACCAAGTATATAGAAACAAATAAAAGAGTTTATTCATGTGCCCCAACATGACGGCGATGACGATATAGTAGTATCTGATGAAGATCTTGATTTCTTTAATGAGAATGAAGGAATGGCCGGGTTTTTGACAGGATTAGATTCGACTGCAATTGCAAGGTATTTTTGTTCTTTGTATTATAGAGAAGAGTGACTTGACACGTATACTAACGTTGATTTTAGAAATATAACCAAGAGGTCAAAGAAGGAGGCGAGGAAAAAGGAAAGAAAATTAGCACCTAAAAAGCAGCAAGTGATCTCATCCGAGTCCTCTTCTGAAGAATTTGACACTGAAGATGAATTGGATAACTTTGAAGAGGATGACGAGCCAGGCTTAGCATCATCTGATGAGGGAGAGGATATCGATGGCAGCTTACTATCATCTGGTGAGGAAGAAGAAGAAGAAGAACAAGACAAATACAATGACAATTCAGATGATGAAATGGACTACGAGACAAAACCAAGAAAAGTTGCAGAGGAATGGACAAAGAAGGACTATCACACAAAGTTGCCCATCAAATTGCCAGGTGGAAAAATCCATCAAGTAGAAGAAAATCCTATTGATGACGAGGAAGAAGAAGAGGAGGAGGAGCAAGTGGCAGAACAAGTAGAGGAAGAGGAAGAAGAGGAAGAAGAGGAGGAAGTAGAGGACGAGAATAAACCAAGAGTGTCCAAAAAATTATACTTGATTCAGAAAAAAGAACAATTGGCTGAAATTGCCGGCAACCTCCAAGAAAACCCTGAAGAAAACATTGACCAGTTAAGATCACTTCGCACAATTTATAAGGATAATAATGTGATTATCAAAAAGTTGGCATTGCTTACCCAGCTTGCGGTTTATAAGGATATCATCCCTGGTTATCGCATTCGCCCATTAACCGAAGCAGAAGCAGGTGTAAAGGTCACCAAGGAAGTCAGACAGATGCGTGAATATGAAAAGACCTTGTTATCAAATTACGAACAGTTTTTAAAGGACTTGAATATTGTATTGAGTAAGCTTACATGAATTAAATAAAATAATATATACTCACCTTTATCTCATTAGAAAAAAAGGGCAATGACGAAAATGATGAGTCTTCCTTAGCAACTGTTGCTACCCGTTGTCTCTGCGAGCTATTAACAACCCAAACACATTTTAACTTCCGACTGGAAATCATGGTTACAGTGGTAACGCGCATGTCTACCATCAAGTGGAATCCTCTTGCCGCTATGTGTCAAAATGCTATCATCACCATATTCCAAAATGATGAATCCGGAAAGATATCGCTTGATGCTGTCAAAATGATCATCCGTATGGTCAAGTCTAAAGGTTTTGCCATCTCGGAACACGTGATCCAAACATTCATGCATCTTCGTCTTCGTGACGAGATGGCACATTCTCGCAGAGGCGATGACGAGAAGGTGGGTCAAAAGCGTAAAAATAGAGACAAGACCTTCATCAATAAAAAGGCTAGAAAAGCCTTGAGAGAAACAAAAGAAATTGAAAAGGAATTCAGAGAAGCAGATGCCATTGTTAGCAAAGAAGAAAAGGATAAACACGTAAGTTGATAAATATCTCAATGTTCCAGTAATGTGTTCTAACTATTATATTTATAGCAAACGGAAACATTAAAATTGATCTTTGCCTTCTACTTTAGAATTTTAAAAAAGCAAACTTCATCACCTCTTTTGCCTTCCGTCCTTGAAGGACTCTCCAAATTTGCACATCTGATCAGTATCGATTTCTTCCACGATCTGTTAAACGCCCTCCGTGACGTGATGCATATCTTTGAAGATTCAAACGACATCTCCCGTAACAGCTCGGGTACCCGCAAGCGCTTACTCTGTATTACCACCGCGTTCCAACTGCTCTCCGGACAGGGTGAAGCTTTTAATTACGATTTAAAGGACTTTTACAAAGAAATCTACACCATTCTCTTCAAGGCTACCTATCATACCAAGGTGGAGGAGAAGCCTGATAGTCAGTTTGATACAGAAAGCGATATGCTGATAAAGGGTCTCGAGTTGATGTTTCTTAGAAAGAGACAGGTACCCTTGGATCGTCTTGCCGCATTTATCAAGCGTTTTACTATGGTGGCACTCAACATGCCTAATAAGACAGTGCTACGATGCGTTGGATTGTTGCAGAAATTAGTTCAGGTAAATAACTTATAAGAATCGGGTTTACGATGGACACCATACTTAATATTTACTTTTAACCTGCCCACAATAGAAAGACAATCGTATAGATGCATTATTACAGTCGGAAGATAGAGCAGCTAGTGGTATCTATATGCCATTATTAGAAGATCCTGAGCTTTGTAACCCATTTGGTACTAGTTTATATGAATTGTTTCTTTTACAGGTACATAACATCTATTTCTTTTAAATAAACATACTCACATTTTCTATTTATTAGAATCATTACGATCCAAATGTGAGATCGATGGCCACAAACTTGCAAAAAACAACCCAAGAATAACGTTTATCAATAAAATAGACCAATAGTGCATTTTTTTTTTTTTAAAAAAAAAAGAAGTTTGTTGTATATTGCTGTGTGACAAATATATTTAAATGGTACTATTCTTTTTGCAGTAGAATTTCTCACAACAAAGGATATCGTACTACCTTCAATTACTCTGAGTGTTTTCTGAGGGGGGAGGCGATATCATTTAAAAGCATAGAGAAAAAACATAAAAAAAAGGCAAGTGAATACATGTGAGGAAGTGAGAAAAGTAGTGGTTGCATTGAGTTAACGGCGTGCGTGATAAATGCACATCTTGTTCTATCATCTACTGTTATTAATCGTTTTGGGTAAATGATTTTTTATATCACTTGGGATCTACCTTATTTGTATTAATTACTATGTCGTAATGAATCACTAATTTTTTATTCCAATTTTAATATCATCATCACCCATATTCTCCATTTGTAACTTTTTGATTTTAGGCCAAGAGGGAGAACAAAATAGATGCTTTTTATTATTATTATTCTAAGCCAATGATGAAAACTCAGATTACCCATTGACAAAGATATGACAGAAGTCGCTTTTGGATTTCATATGCTATTCTTGCATTACTTTTTATTATTATTGCTGTAACGCCATTCTTAATGATGGTTTTATTGCTATTTGTATTACTTCTTTTACACTGCTATTATTAGTTGCGCTTCTGTATTACTCTTAAAATTGAAATTCGGATTTATGCTATCGACATTTGAATTAGCCATAACGCGTGCAAGCCTCGTATTAAATGCTTTTTTATTATTATTATGACTATACCATACTCAATATTAAAGATAGATGAGATAATCGGTCATAGGAATAATGGGAGATTATCAGTTGGTTCATTTATTTATTAAATTAGTCGTGATTTGAGAATATCTTGATACCATTGTTTTGTTTTGATCTGTTTTTTTTTTCTCATATTTTAGCAATTATGCATCTCGACTCTTGAAATCACGCCATATTATTGTCTATTTCAAGATATTGATAGAAAATCACCAATTATTGTTCAAAAGAGGGGGGCGTTTTTAGAATCAAGAAAACGAAAGTTGAAAGAAATGAATGAGGTGACTGAGTTACCGTTACAGGCATAACTCCTATTAAAAGTAAGATTGATTTCTGTTCTTATAATGTATATATTATATGTGTATATTAATGTATATGGTATTTTCTCATTTATTTGACGATATTTGCCGCATCTTTGTGAACCTGAAATGACTAGCACGTCTTTTTCTCTTCCATCTTAATTTGGAAAATCATGGCAATTGATTCATTAATATTTGAATATAAAGGCACATACATACTTTTTAAAAAGAAGAATCATACCCAGCTGGTCTTCTTGTGTTGTTTACGCTAATCATAAAAAGTTTAATGCGCAATTATTAAGCAGAATAGAATTGATCGTTACACCACTCACATTTAGTGGACTTGGACAACAATAAAAATATAATTAATAAAAACCGGGATTATCATTTTACAGAAAGTCAATATAATCTTTTTGATTTGATTCATTTTGTAACAATTGTATTTTTTTTTAATCCATAACAAAGTAAATGATAGCAAAAAGAGATATTCAAATAGCACAAATTAAGCAGAATATCACGGTTAAGAAATAAATCGATGTTCCCAAAAGTTTTGAACCTATGACAATCTTATTCCTGGTATAGAAAAGGCTGTTTTTAGAATGTTATCTCCATAATAATATTACTCTTTTTGATCTTTTTTATACTCTACGCTTTTTTACACACTCACCTGATTTGCTTGCATTCATCTCTCTTTTTACAATTCAGAAAAAAAAAGAGGTTTTTTCCTCTTCTTTTTTTTTCATACTTGAATCAGTGTTTAAGATCAACAATAGAAAAATAAGTTTTTTTAAAAAAAAAAAATACCTTGCTACACAAAGGCGTTGATTACTTAATCCATCATGATATGACGAATATGGTAAAAGCAAGTGCAGTTGGGGGGAGACAAGGTTAAGCATTTTATTTCACATGTCAATATTTTCCCAGCCACGACAAAACGAGAAGTCATAATATTTCTTTATTCTATAAAAATTTCTTATTGCAATTTACATTGATTTTTGGCTTTTTTTTTTTTAAGATGATTCGTATAGTCTTTTTTTTTTTTACAACAAGGTCTAATATACATGTACAAAGTGGGGTAGAGGGGCATAATATAAAATGTAGTAAAAAGAGCTTTTTTTTATGCTAGTCTTGGTGAAACAGGGCAATTCTATTGACAGTTGGATTAATAAATATTCTCCCTTTCTCCGTCTCCACTGAACCAACTTACCCTTGTTTGATGTACTCTTGAACCACAAATTTGGCAACAGACAGCTCCGGGAAAAAGTGGCTTGATCTTTATATTTTTCTTTGAGGATGCTGGTAATACGAAATTAAAAGAAACCATTTTTAATTTTCTCGTTTTGGTTATATTTGAATTCTAGTAAATGGAGCCTTGATATCAATGGTAGCAACAAAGTGGAGAAATCTCAATAACGAGGGAAAAAAGGAGAGGAAAAAGCGGAAATGATAGGTGTTCTTATATTTAAGATATAATTGATGTAACGTAGGATAAAAAAAAACCAAGTACCACGTTTTGAGATATCTTGTGTGTGTGCAATATTTGAGTCCATAGAAGGTGGTATGCGATCTTTGAACAAGGTACAACAAATTTACCAAATGTAATCACTTTATTGGAGTACTTATTGTTCGTATATAGTCTAATAATAATATTGTATTATTGAGGCATGTGATGCAGTTAAAAAGAGTCTAGTTGTATCGCGAACAGATAAGCAACTGCTTGTATGTGTGGGTTGATTAAAATCAATAAGCAACTTAGAATTTGAACATTTGTTTGTAACAAGCTTATCTCGTATTGATTAATGCTGATAATACGTATATTTAGTATACATTTCACCTTTTTTTATACATCATTGTACATTCCATTGTAACATTTGCTTAATAGGTGTATCACTTAAACAAATCAAGTCATGGCTTTCCCAAATGTACACAAAACTGTCTCTCTTGCATGCATGTTGAACTT
>VCJL01001296.1:23484-41148 GCA_024139405.1 Backusella mclennaniae | reverse complement strand
AAAAAAAAAAAAGTCGTTACACAGCTACTTCATTTTGCCTGGTAATGTCGAGGTTCCTGTTATTTATCAGGTCCAAAGACTCCGTGATGGCCGATCTTATGCAACACGCTTTGTTACTGCGTCTCAAAAGGGAAAAGCTATCTTTGTATGCAGTTTTAGCTTCAGTAAACCCGATAACAATGTTAATTTAAACCATCAAACTACTATGCCAGATGCCCCTAATCCTGAGACATTGCCATCGTAAAGTTTACCCCCCCCCTTTTTTTTATCTATGCTGTTACTGCTATCGTTTAATTCATTTAATTATTTATTTATGTTGTGATTTACATTAGTGATGTAGAAAAGTTACAGCAGGCACTTGAGCAAGATAGTTTACCACCAAAATACCGCGAATATGTCAAGATGCGTATCGAAGAAAGTTCACCTGTAGATTATCGCGAAATTGATAGTCCAAAGCAATCTTTAGAGCAGGTAAGACAATCTAGCTTTTACTATAAACCGAAGGGTCTTTTTTTTGTAGCTAATAAACCATAAATAGAAACGTTGGTTTAAAACCAGAGGTGCTCTAGACGATGATAAAAGACTCCATGCTTGCGTGATTGCCTATGCATCGGATAGTGGTTTTATTTATACAGCAGCAAAAGCTAATGGGTTATCTTCACGAGGCATCGGTATGATGGCAAGCTTAGATCATTCAATGTGGTTCCATACAGCTGCTAGAGCTGATGATTGGTATGAAGTTAAAAGGGGGATATATAAATTGATATAAAGAGACTTATGTAATATTAGGTTATTGTATGATATGCAAAGTCCACGTACAAGCTCTGGTCGCGGAGTTGCTTTTGGTAGAATTTATAGTAGAGATGGCAAACTGATTGCCACATCTGCCCAAGAGGGTATTGTCAGACTGTCCAAACGTGAACAAGAGAAACGTAACAGCTTGGAAAATCAGAGCAAATTATAAAAATACAGTATTTTAATATCCATTTTTTAATATCATTGAAAACCGATACATAATAAATACAAACTTTCTCTATGCTTTTTATGATTTGAAAGAAAATGATCAATTCTTTTCAAGTTCTCCAATTTGAGAAGTGCTGGGAGACCATGGTGTTAGTATAACAATAAAGCCATTTTTTTTCAGTTCGCTGGTACATGGTGAGATTGAGAATGGTTTGATATTATCCAACACACGTTTCAACTCTTCTCTAATACACCTGATTCTTTGATTTGATTGATATATCGTTTATCATATTTTGTGAGTTTTCCATCAAGTGTGATTATAGAAAGAAGAAAGGAAGCAACACAACTGATCGTTAGTTTCAGACGCAATCCCTCATGTAATATCCAAAGCTTGGTCGGGTTTACTGGTGATAAATTTTGATTTTCAAATGTGAGGGAGACAAACGACCATTGATGGTAGGCATTCGTTTCAGAGTAATCCCGTAGATGAAGTATATTTGTGGTAACAGCTGGTAACTCTTTTCTTGAGAATATCTTATAAGTATTATTGGTGGATCATCCTATTCCAGATAGTAGAGAGCTGCCTAAGAATATCTTGTTTTTTTTTTTCCTTCTTGATGTGGACTACACTTCAATTGGAGCAATATTCAGTGACCCCCAGCGTATTTCCATGTGATATTAAAAGGGCCCATCTTGAAATTCTTGCTTTGTAATAATGACCGGTTCACCTGTTAATTTTTCATTCCAGTCGGACTCCCGTTGGTGCGAATAGCTGTCGCCAATGATAGGTTTAATCACAAATACATCAGCTCCAAATACCATTATCTTCATGTTCTTGCTCACAGCTGCGAAAACCTTTGCTGGTCAGTAATGTTACAACCTAAATTCTCTGCTTATTTTGTCGTAATATTACGATCCCGGGTTGCAACAGAAAATATTACAGCCAGATTCTAATTCCTTCATAGTCAAAAACTCATATGATTTTTTTGTGTTCTTTATAATAAGCCTTTATCACGTAATTACTTTGCAACTCATCTTGAAAACGCACATGGATTCGATTTAAACAAACAAGAGTTTAGTTCGTAAGTAGAGAGAGAGAGAGAGAGAGAGAGAGAGAGCACCTGAGGAAAAAGTTCAGGTTTTTTTACAGAGTTCTGTCAAATAATTAGACAAAGTTTCCTCTGTTCTCTGTAAAATGTTACAAATGACAAATAATGTTGTTTTGTATTTTCAAAAAATATTGACAATTATGTACTTTGTAACTGATAACAAAATGACAGAATGTATGTTTGTGTAAAATCAGATTTGAAAAATATGTACATTGTAATTGTTAACAACATGACAGAATGAGCTAAAAACAGCACTAAGTAAAATAAATAAAAATGCATCCATTTCAATAATACAATAATAGAAATAGTAATAGAATAATTCATATTAAAAGGGCAATTTGTTATTTGATTTAAAGGGACATTTTTATAGCTAGTAATGATAGTTTTAATATCATAACACTGTTGTATTCTCTAGTAGGTAAGAAATAGTGATTGTAGGCGGTATACGGAAGATTGTTTTTCTCAAACGAAAAGATGGTCAAATATCCTGTTTTCCTTGACGAAGAAACAGTGAACGGAAAAACAGAGTATAAATATTATAAGCAAGAATTTTATTAAATTTATTATCCATTGGGTAGGTCAATATAAACCTAAAGGACGGAATGAAACTGGAACACAACAACATAAAAATGGAGTTTGTTGATTGCATTGGTAATGTGAGAGTACGACTTTACACAAGTAGGTAAAATCAGGACCCATTTGCATCATGATGTAGAGTTTTATCAAAATAAACGGAAACCTCATGAATTCTTGACTCTTTCCCAGAAACTTACTGCACCATGTGAATTACGTCAAAATACAGTGTTTGAATTTGGATTTAAGAATATGGAAAGGTAGTACGAATGTTATAATGGTATTAATGTAAAACTAAGATAAAAAATACACTTGATGAACATATGTGATAGTACTTATATATTAATGGGGATGAATCTTGTATCTATCTGGATACTTTATAAGAGTGGCACTGGCTGAGGTTATTCATGAAAGAGGTATTTGGGTGAAATCATAGAATTCCTGATGTTGTCAACAACTCTATCAAAATGGAAGTTGGTATAGAGGACTGCCTTCATATAGAGTTTGAATGAACAATATACACTTATCAGCATCCAAGATACCACTTGAAGGAGGCTACTGTTGGAAAGGTTTACTTCTTGCTTGTACGAATCAAAATAAAGACAATGGAGCTTTCTATTATAAGACGTGAGACGACTGGTTCTGGTAAACTTTACTGTTGGCTTTTTTTTTTGCCTTGTGAAAGAAAACCAATGAATTGATATACAATGTTAGCACCAAATCTGTATGATTAAACTAAAACTGTTACAAAGTTTGAGATAATGGATGGCGCACCAGTTAGAGGTACATGGTGTAACCATCAATTTAACTTTATACGCCTAATAACTAGGTAGCAACAGGAAAAACCATTCCTATTCACTTGTTTCTTGATGGTTTTGAATTGACTCCTACTTTCAGAGGTAATGCTTATTACTAACATCATTGATATTGATACTGAAAATTAGCTTTATATTAATACATATTACAATGTAGATATAAATAAGATATTCTCAACTGCATACTACTTGAATCTAGTGCTTATCGATGAGAAAAATCGTCGTTATCCTAAACAACAAGAAGTCACATTATTCAGGAGGAAAGGTAATAATTATATACAACAGACTTTGAAAAGAATCGCCGCAACTTAATTATTACTGTGCTAGCTGATGATGGCTATCCTTCGGATGAAGAGTAGCTACACTTTTATTTCTTGTAGTTCCAAGTAATGAAGTTTACTTCATATATTCTACCAATAAATGGAGAGAATTTTTTTATTTAATGTATTTAAAAGACCTGATGCTTCAAGTTCAGGTTATAGTGACGCAGTTGTTATATTTTTAAAAGCATCAGGTATTCATTATACTTTTAGTTTTATTTAGTGAAAATAGACACAAACGAATAATAATATTAAGATAGTAATAACAATAAAATAGTGATTATTCACTAACATATAAGGACAAGTAAAGTATTCTGTTGCCTTTAGGCCCATTTTCCTAGCAAAGACATGAGACCAGCTCCAACATACATGGAGAGAAAGCTAAAGATCTTTCGGAAATTAGAGTAGTTGTGGAACTCATCATTATGACTTATTTCGATACTCATCAAAGACACATAAGCGTTATAAAGTAGAATACCAGCTGAGAGAGAATCTAGAATAGCCTGAGAAAGCACGGATGAATAGGAATTAGGATTAAATGAAGCATGAATACCAAGGCCAATAGCAACACCAATTGGGGTCATGACAATATAAAGTGAACCCATCAAGGCAGGTTTGTACCATTTCTCGTACGATAGGCTGTTTAAGCGAGTACCTAAAGCCACTCCTTCAAAGAACTATACAATTAAATAATAGATCAGTTAGTAAATTGAGCTTATATTTTGCTAAAAAAAAAGGAGTTACCTGATGAAACACTAATGCGATAAGGAGAGTAGTAAATTCGTCATTCGAGGTAGTGGATAAAGTGATTCCAATAAGAACAGAATGCATCACAATACCAAGTTCAAGAATATAGGTGCCAATATGTTTCACATGTTCATCTTCCTCCAATAAAGCACTGTGACAATGGCCACCATGTTCGATGACTTGGTTATCTTTGTTTTGAGAAAGCGTCTTTTCATCGATTTCATGGCCAGCACCACCAAGTTCACATTCAATCGTTTCCTGTTTTTTCTTGTTCAATTTCTTTAAATGGGTAACAGTAACGATTTCTAAGAGTTGGAGGGCGAAAGAAGCAATCATACAAAAAACACCGGCAAATGCACCATAAGAAAGCCAACCGTCCGTCAAACAAGGACTGCTAAAATTCTCAAGTGCATCTGGAAGCATATGAACAAATGCAGTAGCAAGAATCACACCAGTTCCAACTACGAATGTTACGGTTACTCATCAACATATTTTACAATACCATTTTATTACCATTAAATACTTACAGAATTTTCCAAAGGTCAAAATCCAATCACGAATATCACCTTGTTTATAAGGAGAGATTCGGTGTAATATAATAGGCACAAAAACACCCAATGCACTTGTTACAAGAATAATAAATAGTGCACCAACTCGAAGACCCATATTATAGTCTTCAATAGGTTGAGACGAGCATTCATCTGCGTCTGCATCAGCATCAGAGTCAACAACTACTATTATTCAGTTTAGTTTTATATATAAGATTTTCATTGTTTTTTTTTTTCAGAGATCTTACCTTCTTGTGCAGCTATACCATAAATGCATAGTAATAAAGAGACATAAAAGGAAGGTATTTGAAGTGCTTTGACCATAACGATTTTATAAAAAAAGAATAGGGGAGAATTTTATATTTCTTTATTTATTCAATTTAACTTGAAGAAGAATGGAATGAATAGAAATCGAGGAAAACACAACAAAGCTTATTTATATATGTTTATAATTTATATAAAAAAAGATATAAATAAATCCATAAATGACAAATACAAAGGGCATTTCGTCTTGTCATGAATCATATAGATCAGAGGCAGTAGTAGCCAATAAAATTAAAAAATTTCTGTTCAAAAGTCACGTATTGCCTTTAAAGAGCATTAAAAATTTCTGTCTGACATATAAAATCTAAGTTCCTGATTTTATTTTTCAATAATGTTACTAGATAATAACAAAAATATATGTTGATTCTCAGAACTTAGATTGGATCCCACGATGTTGGCTATCTAATTTATTTTCTCATCTAAAAATTTTTGTTGAAAAATTTTATCACAAAAGTGAAAAAAAAAGTACCATGATAACCACAGGACTCTACTATGATCTAAATATCAAGTAAGGGCATGGTCTTCATAAATAGAAAATACAACCAGATTAAGTGCAATGGCTAATCATTTGTCAATCATTCAAAGCTATTAGAAATTATTGATATCTACTACTAATGAAACCTCGGATCAATCAAACAGAAATTTTAAATCGTTTGTATCCAGCTGAAGGAATATTCTTTGTGTTCAAATTCACCGAGTTTTGTATTGCTGCCAGTTTTATACTATGGCACTCTTTACATGGTCTTTCAAATTTATATATTTTATGTACAAGCTAAATATATGTGATATTCTCTATAAAAAAGAAGAAAAAATCTTTTGAAAAGAAACAGTTATCCCTTCAGGAAGAAAAAAAATGATTCAGATGGAAGGTGATATTTCAAATACAATTAATTGATGTGATTGGATGAAAAGTAGATAACAAGTTGTCAACTATTAAAAGCATTTGTATAGTGGTCAAAAGATTATGTTGAAACAGGTAAGAGAATACAGAAACAAATGCTTTCATTATTAGAAAATTTTCTATTGGAAAGGGCTTCTCAGATTGTCAGCTGGCCCGAGAATGAAATATTTAAAAACTTGGACACCCTTCCTGGTCTGTCAAATAAATCATAGCTAGCTTTCTAGTAAATTGAATATTTCTACGAGAGTACGATAGAAATGATGAAAGAACCGTGTACTGCGAGTTCTCCTTCCCTATTTTTAAGGGCATCGTTACATGCACCACACTTTTCACTACAAATTAAAATAGAGTGGCATCAATGTAGTATCCAAGCCCAAATTTCTTTAGCTTCCCTTTAATTCCATCAAAAGTATGTTGTATTGTCACTCGTTATGTGATTGTTATATATACTTGTTTTTACTCCAAATAATACTAATACTACATTGAAATGCTATCGATCTCATCCATTTATGAGTACAATATGGCATCATTGACTGATAGAAAATGAACGCACTCCTTACATAGAATGTTGATGATATACAAAAGAGGCAATTGTGACTAACAGTGCTAAGGAGGAGAAAAAGTTGGTTTGATTGCTTTATCCAGCAACATTCTATTTTCCATTCTTACGTCCGAAGAAAGAGTGCGTGGCTTATTTTTACTATATATAATAAAAGGTAATCCTGTTTATCTTTTTTTTTCTCTCTTTCTTTCACTCACTTCACTATGATTCACAAAAAAAAAAAGTACTTGTCTACTCTCAGTCAAAATGGGGAAAGCTAACTCATATTACGGTAAGATAGACCTTTGAAAGTACATACTGATGATTATATTTACTTTTTTTTTTCTTATTATAAACAGTAAACAATCACTCTTTATGGTTCAGTTCTTTTATTTGCGGCAACAATGAACATGGCTTTATGAAAGGGTATCAGCGGGAATTTCTCTATTAGAACTCATGTCGTTTTGACAAAGGTTATAACAGAAAATATTACTGACTAGATTGTATATGATTACATGGACGTTCTTTACAAAAGGTACGAAATATATCAAGTCCGTGTTGGATACTTTACTTTTTGAATATCATCACTTTAATATCATTTGTCGTGGAAAATGTAGCGCATGTAACGATGTCCATTTTTAAGGCATCCATAAATATCACAGAAAAACTTTAATATAACTGGTAGGTTTCGTATTCGATAATGAGTACAGAGTATGTAAAGCACAGAAAATGATATATGAAAACCTATAGGTGTGAGAAAAAGGCAACAGATTCCGACTATGTATGGCTCGCCTCGAAGAACTTGACTAAAGGAAAGGGGACCTTAAAATTACTAGACGGAGTTGGAAGACTGATTGACAAATATTTGAATTACTTATTGATTGAATCAGGATAAACTCTACATCGACTATTGTAAATACCATTCTGCTTACATGTTTCTCCTTGCTTAGATTCAACAATGACACTGTATTATCGCATACTCTCAACGATACGCTAAAAAACATGAAGAGTGGTTCTGATAACTTAAAGTACTTTGTATCCTGCTATAAAGACTCCTCTTACCATACGATGAAGAAAGCACATATTTATTCTTGTCATATCATCCAGAATAAGATGACCTTAATTCGATATAGGATTAAATCTTCTTGCAAATGACAGGTCCTGGAGAGTCGTTCTGCTGCCATCCCATCCAGTTTCTCTGGTATACTTCAGTATACTAGAGTATTTGAACTCTTGCATTTTTGTGGGTGAGTTATTATAAGGAGTAATATTTCTATACTTTTACTAACCACTTGCTTTCTTTTTCTTTTTTCTTTTCTTTTTTTTAGAATGATATGGATCAACAAGCAAAGGTATATCATCAGCTTGAAATGGAAGCATTAGGTTTAGTGGAGGTCCCGCAAGAGGAGACCGTTGGTCACTGTCTTCAGTGAAAATGATATCACCACTTATATCTATATTTAAGAAAAAAAAATACTTGCTTTATATTTTTTAAAAGTAAAAAATAAATAACACCCAACAATATCAGTAGATGCGATTTATATGATTAGTAAAAGCTGTTATACCAAATACGTACAATCAAGGTTCTCTACTCACTATGGCTGCCTCAAAAAACCGCCCAAATGACGGTGGAAACACTGTAAAGTATCCAAATATACATCCAAGTACACTAAAATAAGGGTGTTCG
Organism: Backusella mclennaniae; assembly: GCA_024139405.1. Classification (NCBI taxonomy): domain Eukaryota; kingdom Fungi; phylum Mucoromycota; class Mucoromycetes; order Mucorales; family Backusellaceae; genus Backusella; species Backusella mclennaniae. Next base: position 32,620 of record VCJL01001296.1, on the reverse strand, counting down.
ATTATGTAAAAAATAAAACTTTGATCAAAACTCAAAGCTATAATATCTCTTCATTTTTTTGATTTCTTCTCCCCTTTTTTTTTAATAGTTTCTAAATCAAGTGTTCCGTACATCAGTTTATTTTTAATATGAAAGAGCAATAGTACTATGTTGTCAGATAATTACTTTTTACACATAATTATAAGTATTTAAATAAATAAAAGAATGAAGAAAGTATGTTTGTATTAGTAATCAGCTAAGAGAGAAGAACGAAAGAATATGTAAAAAGTGGATATATATGTAACAATGAAATGGAAAAAGATGATGAAGCACTATTATAAAATGCCTGAATCTTTCAAGTGGTTTTGTATAATGGTATCTTTGATAACAGTAAATACATGTTCAATCTAGTAGAATAAATTTAGCATATAGTTTATTATTGTAGCTAAAACACTCACATTAGAAGTATCAGTAGCCTGAGTTAAGCTATAAAAAAAAAAAGTGAATTAGAAAAATGAGCAACAGATGCAACAGCAGTAGCAGCAACATGGAAACTTACTGTGGATAAATATTTAATTTTGCGCGATTGGTCTGACTAAAACGCCAAAGAATGTACTTGACTGCCTTGTTGAGATCAGTGCCACCTCCATAATCAGGGAAAAAGCGTTCCATTGGCACCTTTTTAATCTTTTGTCGGAATAAATCAATTTTGTTCATAAAAAGAATGATTGTTGTTCTAGAAAACCATCGACTATTTATTACTGATTCAAAAAGTACCAAGCTTTCTAGCATCCGATTCTATTTTTTACACAACTAAGTAATGTGTATCAAATTACCATCATGGTGAGTTACCTGTCTAGATTCTTCAAGCAAAACCTGATCATATTCCGATAGTGATGCACAAAAAATGATGGATTTGACAGATTCAAAACAATGAATCCATTTTTTGCGTTCAGATCTTTGACCCCCTACATCAAACATGCTTTTTATGATGGTGATGGTGATGATGATGATGATGATGATGATGATAGTGACGATGGTATTATTATTACTCTTATTAAGGCTATATATATATATATAATGACTTACTGTATACTAATTTCTTTAATGTTGAATTGGATTTCAACAATACCAGTAGTTTTAGAACGTGCTCTAAGAACATCTTGTACAATCGGTTTATAGTTCGGCTGACATAGTCTTTCAGCATTTTCAAAAAAACTTGAAATAAATAAATCATTAATATACCACAATAAACCGATTCATTTCAACTTACTAAGGGGCAGAGTCCATGAGATAAAACTCGCTTCCTTTTTTATCCAATAGATCGGCCACGATAGGGTCTTTCCAAATAGAAAGGATGGCAGTTGCCAAAGTTGGTTCGATATAACTGTTTTGATTCAATCGATAGTCTGCAATCCATGATGCTTCAGTGGCCAACTTTTCATTTTCGAGCTCAAAACCAAACTGGTTCATAGCTACGATGATGGCCTGAATGGACTGTAGTAAATTTCGATGGATCGTCACTTTCCAATTCAGTAATTCCTCGTCGCTATAACCATCTTGGTGTATGATTTTCATTTGTTTAAAAATGGTTGATTTCCCAGATTCTCCGCTACCTAATACACGATGGACAAAAAGGAGCAACAAATTGTTATTATTTATTTATTATTTATAGTACGTTGTTTGCTGGTATCTAACCTAAAAGTAGAATCTTGAACTCTCCTTCCAGTTTTTTGCTTTCTTCTACAATCGTACGATCGATAGAATGACTATGATTCCTTTCGTTTCGTTCATCGCTTGATAAACAAGTTCCCATAATGTTCTTTTTTTTTCTTTTTCTTTTTTTTTTTAGTAAAACGAATGAATGTATGATAATAAATAGAATAATCAAAGAAAGAGAAAGAAAAGGAGTAACAAAACAAACAATATATATATATGTAAAAAATAAAAAATAAAAAAAAATAGGGAGGGAAGAAGGATTAAAAGCAATATTATAATAATTTATTATTTGTTTGAAAGGGGATAAAGTAAAAGGAGAAACCATAAACAAAAATTACTTTGCCTCTTTTGACTTTTCAACATAATCAGCCCAACTACCAACATAGTTTTCAAGACTATAGGATAAATGTAAGTTTCAGCATCATTGAGAATAGTAAACAGCCAACTTACTCTGAATAGCCCAACTGGGCAAGCATATCGGCAGCTTTTGTGCTTCTTACACCTCCCAAGCAATAAAGAATCACTCTGGAATCCTTTTCAGGTTTATCAAAACCAAATTGCTTTTGAAAATCACCGTCAGAAAGTGTCCAAGCATTCGAAAATTGGCTCTAAAATAGTAATAAGGAGACTTGATTTATAATAATAATAATAATAATAATAATATTAAACGGTCTATCTTTTTTTTTTTACCAATGGCACATTTTTGGAAGTAGGAATTGCCCCTTGCACAACCTCTTTTTGCTCACGCACATCAATTAAATGATAGCCCTATGATGTGTGTGAATGAATATCTATATCGTGCTGCGCATAAACCACATTTATAGTACCTACCTTTCCCTCATTTTTGATCGTGTTTTGAATATCATTATAGTCAACTACTTTGAATACGGAAGAACTGCTATAGTGGCGTAATAATAGGGAAGGTCTATAGTGACTGATAACCCCTTTATTTACGTGAAAACCATAGGAGCGAGCAATAGCGCGTACTACCGGTCTGTTAACAGACATGCGTACAGCCTGTAAGGCTGCTTGTTGAAACACTCTACGTGAGGCCATTTCGTTGACTTGTAATAAAGATGATTAACCGAAAACAAGAAAGAATAAAAGATTATCTAATAACTATTTGGTTGCTTTTAAGCTGGGGGTGACGACTGTTTTACCAAAAATGGAAATTTTACTTTTTTTCTCACCAAGCTTTATTATTTTTATGGATTGACATGTTGCGATGATCAGCCTCTCTTCTTTACTCTTTCTTTTATTGCTGTTGCAATAGTTTATAGTAAATAGTGTATTCATTCTCAAATAACGTTTAAAGACATGTGTGATTTTGATGTCCAAAATGTTGATATATATCTACTATGTATACGTATTTTAAATCTCCTATCATCAAGTTTATGTTTAGGTTCATTGTAACCCAATAGGATTAAAACTCCCAGCCAAAGTACACAAACACAAAGATGTGGAGTAAACTAATGTGTTTTTATTGAATGACCGTCATATCATAGATTTATAAATTGAATCTGCAGAGTTTTATTCTTGGTTTATTCATATATAAATAATAATGTGGACTTGTCGATTTAAAACCACAGCCATACATTCCTTAAAATTACAGAGACCTTTTGTTCGTGCCTATCAAACGACAACAAGTGCAACAAGTAAATTACCATTGGTGGTATCTGCTGCTGCATTAACAGCTGGCGGTGCTGGCTACTGGATAGCTAAACAACAGCAGCAGCAGCAACAGCAACAGCAAAAAGAGAGCGCCACACAGGCACAAAGACCTCAGGTACCTATTCCCAACATTCCTACTCGAGCTACCTTGAATCAAGTCTTTTCGGCTTTGCGTAAGGTTTTACCTGCTGAACATGTGTCTATAGATGAGGAATTACTTCAACAACATGGCTACTCCAACAATTCTTACCACAATGAGGGTGCACCCAACATTGTTGTCTTTCCCACCAGCACCCAAGAGGTGGCTGAAGTGGTCAAGGTGGCCAATCGATATGGATTACCCATCATACCATTTTCAGGTGGAACTTCACTAGAAGGACATTTCTCTGCTCCTCGAGGTGGTATTTGCATTTCGTTTACGGAACATATGGATAATATTGTATCCTTCCATCCTGAAGATTTGGATATCGTGGTACAACCAGGTATACAGTGGGAAGATTTAAATATTTATTTGAAAAAAGCGGGGTTGTTTTTTCCAATGGATCCAGGGCCAGGGTAAGTTATTCTTGTCTCTAAAATAGCAGTGACCTTACTATTGTATATCAGTGCCTGTATTGGTGGCATGGTAGGCACTTCTTGCTCTGGCACAAACGCTGTGCGTTATGGTACAATGAAAGAATGGGTAATTAATTTGACCGTGGTCACACCAGAAGGCAAAATTCTTAAAACACGCCAAAGATCAAGAAAATCAGCAGCTGGCTATGATTTGACTCGTTTGTTTATTGGATCAGAAGGTACTTTGGGCGTTGTGACTGAAATTACACTCAAATTGGCTGTGATTCCCTCCCAGCAAACAGTGGCGGTCTGTGATTTCCCAAGCATTAGAGATGCAGCGGCTGTAGTACCAGATCTTGTACGAGCTGGCGTCCAGATTGGCGCTGTCGAGTTGCTTGATTCGCTCATGATGAAGGCTATCAATCTTGCTAACCCAGATTTAGGCCATTCGGAAAAACCTACCTTGTTTTTTAAATTCACTGGGAATTCAAAGGTTCAAATCGATCATGATATCAAGGTTGTTTCAGAAATTGCAAAGAAGCATCAGGGTGGTGTTTTCCGCTATGCTAAAGATGATAAGGAGAAGCATGAGCTTTGGGAGGGAAGAAAAATTGCTCTTTGGTCGTCTACTTTGCTTAAACCAGAAGCCGCTGTCTGGACAACGGATGTCGTTGTTCCTGTTTCTCGCTTACCCGAGCTGATTGAGGAGACTCAGCAGGACCTGGATGCTTCCTTCCTACCTTGCCCGATGGTGGGTCACGTCGGTGATGGTAACTTTCATGTCTTTATCTTGTTTGACAAAAACAGCAGCAAGGAGCATGATGAAGCTGTCAGACTAAACAAGAACCTTCTGGAACGTGCGATTCGTATGGAGGGATCCGTTAGCGGTGAGCATGGTGTAGGGATCGGAAAAAAGACTTTCTTGAAAGAGGAACTGGGTCAAAATACAACCGATTTAATGAAGACAATTAAACTTGCTTTGGATCCTAAAGGTTTAATGAATCCTGAAAAAGTATTACCCGACAATTAGACTATAATGTCGTTTTCAATAAAAATGCTTTTACTGGTAATATCCATATCCCACTTTTACAAAAATGCTTTCAGAAACCAAATACTTTTTTATTTATTTTAATAGCTAAACATATACAATTACAAACAGCATTCTTTTTTTAAAGATCATCATAGCTAGTTAATGCTCGACGAGGAGGGAGATTATTCATATCTGGGGGATTAAGCGGATCTATAAAAAGATACTCCATAAGTAAAGTATATATTTATACTATTATAAACACTTACCATTCATTAAAGAGTTTGAAGGAGGATGGGAATAAACTGATTCTTTTGCCATTAAGCCGTCTACCCATGGCATTATTATTATTATTATTATTATTATTATTATAAGTGTTATCATAGTATTACCTTCGTCTGTCCATGGTACATTTCCAAACCCAACTTTATTTCTCTCTGGTATTTTTGCGCGATTGACTTTAATATGTTTGGAACCCAACAGTGCACCATGCATACTTTTAATAGCAGCCAATGCAGCGTCTTTTTGACCAAAGGTAATGAAACCATAACTACAATAAGATTAGATCAACAAGCACTTGATATGTGTGCGTGCAACTTACTCTTTTCCTTCAACCAACTTTACTTCCTGTAGTGAACCAAAGCGTGAAAATACACTTTCAACCTGATCCTTGGATACATCTACGAGATCTCCAATATACACTTTGGTAGGATAGAATTCTGTGTCAATGTATTGAGCTGCTTCCGAATAAAGCTATATATATATATATATATATATACATATAACTTGAGTATTTACACTTCTTATATATATATATAATAACAAACTTACATCCCCTCTTCGTCTGTGGCGATGGTGATAATGGTGACTATTGCTATTACTATGATTATTGTGGTGATGATGATGATGATGAGATGATCTGCTTGATCGATGGTGGCGGGAGTTGCTATATTCACTATCGGAATCCGAATAACGTCGAGAGTATCGTCTAGGAGAAGCTGACGATGATCTACGCCTACTGTTGTGGTGACGCTTTGAGTATCTTTTTCTTTCCTCACTCTCGCTATCTGACCGATCCAGCTCTTCTGTGGAGCGTTCCGTTGTAAACTTTTCTCGACGTCGCTTCACTCTACCAAACTCGTCCAACTCCTCCTCCTCTTCCGATTCCGGCGTTACAGATCTATAAATATTTTCAAGAGAAAATACTATTAAATATCTAATATTCCCTTGGCTTATTCAGCTTACCTTCTCCTATTTTCTTGTTCTAATTCAGCCCTTGATTTATTTGACATTTTGATATAGTTGTAGTCTTTCTTTTTTATTAAAAAAATGTACTTGAAAGAAGAAACAAGTATCACAAGCAAGAAAAAAAATCCAATCATATGTGACTGTTTAAACCTTTTTTTTCATGTTGAAATTTGGCCGAAAAAGTCACAATTTCAAGTTTTTTTTTTCTTTTGGCAAAAAGAACAATAAAGAGGCATCAAACATGCCGATAACAAACTTTTATATAAAAGTAATAAGCTAATGGAACAACCATAAACGCAAAACTGACAACAATAAATAGAATAATGCACTCTACTATTCCATAAAGACACCACCGTTTGATTTTGTGGAAGAACATCCTGCTCGAACAGTACTAAGTATCGATCCTCAACAAGTTGAGCTCTACCACTACATGACTGACGATGGCAGTAGTCTTGATATCACAGAGGCACAAACAAAGGCCCTACCAGACTTTTCTCGAAAGCTAAATCAAATGATATACGATTATTTCGATGTTGATCACGGTGAGTCGATGTGTATTATGATTGACTATTATATTATTATTAAGCAATATAATTAAATAAATATAGACGAGATTGGTATGCAGCTGATAGAGAATGAACTTGGCTCTGGTAAAAAGCCTCCATCGTAAGTGTATGTTGTATTAGAAAAACCATTCCTTTAAAGCAGCCATGTGGTTTAAACATTATAGTGAACTCTTATCAATCTTAATCAACTTTATACTGCGACCAAAAGGAAAGATAAAGTCATCACACGATAAAAAGAGACATCTGCTCGCTTGCAGAAAAGCATACCATATCCTTTTGGATGTCTTGCACTTATTTGGTCCCTCCATATTTAACGCCATTTGGACGGAGTTTGGTTCAAATACTGCTGGAATGGTCGTTCTTAATACGAATGGAAAGCGAAAAAGACAGAATACCAACAACTCGGATTCGGATCAAGACATGTTTATAAAGCACATTGGTGAATTCGAGGACTTTTGGCATCTAGTGCGTGTTGTCCTAAGTCACCCAATAAATACATTGGAAACACTGGTAAATTAAAGATGACATATAATAATAAGAATAAGAATAATAGTAATAGTAATGATAGTAATGATAGTAATAATAGTAATAATGATTTTGGTGGTGAATAGTGTCGTAGATATGCCGCTGATTTGTTGGTCAAGGTATTGAAATCTGATGTCAAGTCAAAGAAAGGTACGACTCTGTTTATTTATAATAATGGACACGGCTTATAAATATGGTTGTAGAAAGTACCACAACCATGAAGAAATCACGGTTCATTAGTTTGCTCCCAAAGGACATGCTCGGCAGTTGTAGTAAATTTGAAAAGTATTTAGAGATGATGACAAAGCACATACCTTATATCGATGAACGACAACTTGAAATAGCAACAGACTTGTTGAATATGGTAAATCGATCAAGCATATGTTTTAAAGCAGTGCCCTTATTCTTTCGTTTTTAGTTTATTACAATAACATGTTACGATGAACTAGGCGATCAAAATGCTCTATTAACTCAGACTTATAAATACTTTCGATTGATGAATGGAAAGATGAGCGAACAATTTCTGGAAATGACAAAATACCCTAGCTTTACTATATCATTGTGCGACTTGGCTCTTTCCGATGTGGATGTCTCTCGAGTCGATCAGCAAGAGCTTCACTTTAGAAAGTCCAAACATAAACCTCTTTCTTTAGAAAAGATATTCAAATATGTGTTTAAAACAAGTCCAATCAGTATCGAATCGATTGACGATATTTACAAACATGCTTTATTGGTGTATCGCTATTGCCAGTCCATCTTTACAACTTCATCCATTCGCACACACAGACTCACAAACATATCTCCTTGGGCATTGGCTGACGATCAACTCATTTATCTGTTGGAGTATTCAAACGACTCTGTGGATTATTGGGAATCCATCATGGAGCCATTGATTGAACAATACAACGACGTTCATATTAAGGAAAAAATTCGATGGCTAATCAAGTTTACAAAATTGACTGTCTCGGATTCCATATAAACATTTAATAGTAGTAGTAGTATATTATAAAGCATCATGACTTTTATATTGTATGCGAATTTTTAAAAACGTCGACAGTGGGGAACAGCTTCTTGAAAGCCATCACATGTAAAAACCAGTTGCGTTCAGCCTTTTATTATTTTTATCCAAATGAAAATGTACAAGAGATTTTCTTTATTCATTCTTCCTCGCTTGTGTCATCACTTCCGTAACCACTAAACCAAATTGCTCTGCGTTGTAAATCTGACTGAGTCTTTTCCTTGTTAACTAACTTTAATGATTTAAATTTAGACGATTGGTTTTTGAATTCTACACAGTAATCCTATATGCTTGTCAAAAAAAGAACACTTCCTATTATGCTATAATAATCACTGTACCTTAAAATATTTTAGATTATTGATATATTCTTTAATCACACCTTTCTTCACGAGCTCGACGTGGTTGATCTTGTCAAGTACAAGCTAACTACTATTTATCGAGTGCAGTATCAACATTTCATCTTCTAGTCTTGATATAATCATCGATAGGACTTTGATATTACTGCCGTCCTTCTTCATAACGTCACGCATGTAGATGAATGAACACAATACAATCTTTACTTTATCCTTGTAATACTTGCTATCATTGTATTATTATTATTTTTGCATACTCCACAGCACTCAAATCAATTCCTGCCACCGTAGGAAGAGCCACTCTCAAATCGATCTTTGGAGTGCAGCCTACTTTTTTACAAGCGTTTGGAATTGTATCCCCCTAAAAAACGCAAGTGGGTCTTTGTAACTAATAAATAAGACAAACATTTACCATCTCAGGCGAAATTCATGGCCTTGGAAGCAAGCCTCCATCATGGGAGAGTGAAGCTCATTA
>VCJL01001291.1:15777-25837 GCA_024139405.1 Backusella mclennaniae | reverse complement strand
TAAGCCCTAGAATTATTCAGACCCAGGTCTCGGACCGGGCTTACCTTCATGTAATACCCTCACAATCTTTAGTATTTTTTTTCAAGTCAAACAATTCACCTTTACGGACTTTTATTTGACCTCATCAAATTAAAAATTAGAAATTGGACCCAATTAGATGATTTGCTTGGATTTCATTGTTGCTGTCATTTCTGCACTATGACATGATTTATATAAAAACACCTCTATCAAAAACATAGTACTATGAGGCCGATCCAAAAAGACTCTTTCAAATTGAATTTAAAAAATTAGCAATGATCTCTTTCCTTTAAAAAAATGAGAGCGTGGACGCTAATTCAGCAAAGTAAGCTTATTGCATTAAAGCGCTTAAATAATAGCGTGTGAATGTAACAATGATCGCAGTCTAAAACGTCTTTCTGGTAAAACATAATTGTGTTCAAAAATACGTATTCTCTCTCACATAAATTGACAGTTTGATCCCACGGATCTGCTTAATAATTCACACCAATGTTTTTTAAGCATTGTCATGTGAATCCGATAGGTGTTACGCTACTTTGACATATTAAAAAAATGGGAAAGATGAATGCTAGCATCGCACAAACAGGATTTTTTGACCCAGTGTACATGCTTTAATACAGATAAATGATGAAATTTGTACCAAAATAATTGTTTCATTTAATATACATGACATACAGAATATGAAATCGTAGATTATCTCACTTATTTTTTTTAAAAAAAAAGTCTTTGTAAAGGTTAGCAATACTCATGTTGAACTCTATTTATCATCTTTTTAGTCACTTTTCATGACCTTCTCATTTTTATCCATATAAAGTATAGTTATGAGGAAAAATATGTTTTATTTTTTGTTAGGTATCTATGCGAAGTATAATTTAATAGTAGGAAGTAAAGAGAAAGCATAAAGCTGATATATATAAATTAATTATCTTGAAGAATTGATGGATTCATCATCAAGGATGACTTCTTGTCCGTCAACAACACGAACAGGACCTGTGAACCATTTACGACCCCAGATGAGGAAGTAACCCATTGAGCAGATCATGATGAAAGCGAAAGGAACAATAGCATAATTCATATTATCAGCGGTAACGGGAGCGGTGGTAGGGGTAATGAATAGAGCGCAGGTGAAAATAAGCCATAAGCTGGAAATAGCACCACAAATAGTACTGAATCTGCCAAGATGGAAAGGTCCAGGATTAAACTTCTTTCGTGATACAGTAATACGAAGAAGAATAGGAACAAGATAGGATAACTGGGAACCAATAGTATTGACAGATACAATTGCTTCATATGCAGTACTGTTAATCATGTAAAGAACACCAACAATGCCAGCAATAATAACATTTGCCCAAACAGCGTTTACAGGAGTCTTGGTCTTAGGATTCAAAGTGTGCATAAACTTTGAGAAAGGAACGGCACCATCACGAGCAAAAGCATAAACCATGCGAGAACTACCCAAAGTCAAGGCAGCGCCACAGAAGAAAATACTAAGCATAACAAAAATCAAGAAGACCAAGGTCCAAGCAGGGCCTACACCATCAAGGAAAACTTGAACCATTTGAGGCTGAATAGCATTTTCACTGACAATCTGACTATCAAAGTTCTTAACCATAAAACTAATGGCAATCAAGAATATCAAGCCAGAAATACCGTTTGAAACAACAGAGACAATTAGACCAAAAGGAGAACCATTTTGAGAGTTTTTGGTCTCTATTTTTTTTATTATAATAATAAGTAACTTATAGAAAATATAGTTGTATATTTATATTTACCTTCACTCATATGGGCAGCACTATCATATCCAGAAAGGGTATATTGGGATTGAAGAATGACAAGCAAGAAAGCAAAGCCATCACTATTGAAACCAGAGCCGTTAAAGAATTGGGTAAACTTTCAATAACAATAAAATAAATAAATTAGTATCGTTTTGATGATTCAAATATATGGCTTAAGCTTACCACAAAGTCACCAGTGGCCAAAGGTTTAGTGACGGCAAGCCCGACAACAACAATCAACAAGATACCAATCATATTGGCAAAGACTATAATTTATAGTATAAGCGAACTGTTATTTATACAAAGAAAGGTTATTTACTTACAAGCTCCTTGGTTCATAATACCGTTCCAATCAACTGCAACGGAATTCATGATACCGTGAATAATGATAATTCCAACAAAAATACCATATTGTGCATAAACTGAAAGTGGTGCATCGGGTTGCCTATAGCAATAAGGTGAGTATACATATAAAATTTGGAGTTTAGTAAGTAAATTACCAGACTTGTATAACACCTGCAATAAATTGAGATAGACCGAGATCAACGGATGTAATACCAACTGTTCAAAAGAAAAATAAAAAATAAAATTAACAAGACTATAAATTGTTAGAGTGTTTTTTAAACTTACAGCATAGACCAATCCAATTGAACCAACCAGTGGTCCAACAAGCAAGAGGTACCCAGTCAGAAGTAGCAAGACGGGAGACCCAGAAATAAAGACCACCAGTGGTGGGATAAGCACTACAAATTTCACCGAGCGATAAAGCAACGATGGTAGTAAAAACGGCTGTAATAATCCAGCCCCAAATAACGCCCATTGATCCAGCATCAATCATGGCATCTCCCCACATCTAGAAATAAAATTATCACATTCAATTAGCAGCTGAATCAAACAAATAAGCAGCTTAATTTGTAAACATACAGGTGTGAGACCAGAAAGGACGGAGCAACATGAGAATGCAATAGCAAAGTTGGAAAAAGCAGAGATTGAACGATTCAAGTCCTACCAAAAAGTACTTAGTATGCGGAAGATTGCTTTAATTTATTGTTATTTATTTACCTGCTTGTAACCGAGAGATTGGAGCAAAAGCTCATCAGCGTTAAGCTCAGGCTGACCATGCTCGAGTTGTTGAGTGGTGACTTCTTGTTTTTTTTCTTCTACACTCATAGATATTTAATGTATATGTGATCAACTGATAGTTTTTAAAAAAGTGTGTTGGATTCAAGGTACTTGAGGATGTATAAAGCAAACCCAAATGGAGAACAAATAGCTGTGTTTAGCGGTAATTTTCTGGCAAAGTAAATAAAGAGAAAGGTTCAAATATAAATATTGGATAGTTCAAACGATACTCTTAATAATGGTATCTTTTTGTGTGTGTGTGTAGTGTTTAAAAGGTGAGAAAAGATAGGGAAACAAAAGAAATCAGATCTTAGCATTCCCTATTTATATAGTTTTGTTTTCTCATACCTTTTTAAAAATAGTAAACCTTTTTTTCAATATATTTAATCAGAGTTCATCTTGCTAAACAAATGACAGTTGGTTTCTATGAAACACACGTACAAAACACCAAACTTTATGGGAATACAACTAAAAGCCATGATGAATTGCTCACAAAATCCTATCTTATCTCCCACGACTTCATCAAATCGGATGGTGAATTTACGAATTGGGAAAAATAAAGTGATGCAAAACGCAGTAAATGCACAGATTGAGTTTTCTTTTCTTGGTTTTTTTTTATTGGAGCGACACAAGGAGATTGGGCGTGAGACAGATATATTTGTCATCAGTAGAAATTGATTGGTCTGGGCTTCATCTACCATGCTGATTATAGACATTTATTTTATCTTTTAGCATTTTTCTATTATCTAAAAAAAGCGAACAAAGGTCATGTGCCATTTGACATGTTTTCCCCTGAGCATCACTTTTAGACATATTCCCTCTCTGAGAATTTATATTTTACGTTATGTGCTGAAATGTGAAAAATGTTTATAAATTTTAAACTCTGCTATTTAATTTAGTGCGGTCATAATAGTGAACTACATCTGCTATAGATTTCCTAAAAAAAGTTTTGTAGAACCATTCTGTGATTGATGTTTTGCTTATGAGCTGGAATTAAGTTTTCAATAGAACAAAATATACCAAATATGAAAATGAAAGGAACATTTATCTAAACATTCACAGATTACACATTAAAAGTAAAAAAGGAAAATGGAGATAAAAGCTATCATTTGATGCTGGAATTTGTCATAGGGTTTTTTTTTCTCATGTTATTCATTTTGATATCTAGATTTTGACTCTGTATGAAAAGAAAAGACCAAAACTACTGAGTTTAAAATCAAAGCGCACTTTTCTCTTAAAGTGTAAAAATTGCCGGAATGCATTATTACACAATGGGCTTTATGATCTTGTCTTCAATCTTTATTGATTAATTCATACATAAATCGGCGTTATATTATACCATCTATTATTAACTTTTTTATTTTGAAATAAAATATTATAGTTTAGTGATGACAGTTTTATTGGTCTGTCTTATCACATTCCTTATCACAAAAAAAGATAATAGTTAAACGTTTCACAAAATCACAAAAACAAGTAGGCTCTGTATATTCAATTTGGAAAATAGGTTTAATTACTTCAAAGCACTACGAATATCTTGAGAAATATATATCTAAAATTACAGACTAGGGGATAATCGAGTGATTAAAAAAAGAGAATAATAAATGTAATCTAAGGTAATTATTTTTTTAGGTTATGCGTGAGAGGGGAAAAGGCAATTTTTTTTTTAAAAAAAAAAGCCGATTTGATTATCTTCTTCCTTTTCTGGTTAAAAATACTAATGCACAGAAGCAAAACATATTAAATACAAAGAAAGCTGCGACGACACCAAGATTTCTCCATTTGTTGTGCTCATCCCATCCAAAATTTGTAGAGTAGAATTCTTTACCAGAGCTGTAAGTACAGTAACCGCACATTTCAGGTTGCATAGCATCAGGATTAGCAATATAACCTGGTGCGCCATATGAAAAGTAGTTGGCTGTATAATTACCGCAGGTCATTCCAGGTGGGGGTGAAAACTTCACAAGATCACTATCAATGCATTCAACCTTAATGTTTTCTAATTCATTTACCGACAGCCCTTCTATATAGTAGTGGAAAGGATCTGATCGAAGGAGAAAAAATAAGTAAGACATTGTTTTACATTGTTTACGAAAAATAACTTACTAATCCAGTATAGCCATGAGCTCCAGAAACGAGGCATAGCCTTTTCAGGTTGCATCATACCAGCAAATAAAATCAACATTGATAATACAAGAGGATTGATGACAGCAGCCATTGTTGGGTTTTCTGCAAGGGCAGCAATAACAAAGCCTAAGCTTACAGACCAGAATACAAAGACAATAAGCATCAAATAAAAGTACCCAACAGCCTCAGACGAGTTCGTTAATCCTGAAGTCCAGTAGAATCCAAACATGAAGAAGGCAGCTAAAAAGAGAATATAAGGAATCTCAACTAAAAGAACAGAGAAGGCAAAAGGGACCCAGCCATAATATCTCGAGGCATAATCACGTCTAAAGTACAATCGCTCAGTCATAAATCGAGGCTGGGCCAAAATGATCAAAATATTGGACATGATGAAGGATGCAAAGAGAGCAAAGAGACGGTTCTGTAACTCAGACACAGTAACTGACATCTTCCAATAAGTGAAACCTGTAATAAGTGATGTGAACATGATTGTCATAAAACGGCCAATATTGTAGTCTGGAGAACGCCAGTAACTAAGAGCCATACGTCTGTGTACCCAATAAAACTGGGTTTTAAATGAAGTAGCATAAGTAAGAGCAGGTCGAGAGGGTGATTGGTTAGCGCTTTGATGAAGCTCCTCAAGCTCGGCCTCCAAACGTTTAGACTCAGGAGAGTGTTCCCAGACGTCGGCCCAGTTCTGTTTTACTTTTCCAGTAGTACCAGCACCAACAACTTCAAGGATATATTCAGCAGGGTTAGCAGCAGGAGAACAAGCGGGTCCACCATTTCGCTCAAAGTAATCAATCATGGTACGAGCGTCTTCACCGATTTCACCATAATAAGCCGTTCGACCACCACGGACAAGTAATAGTAAATGATCAAAATGATCAAAAAGAATAGCAGAAGGTTGATGGATAGTACAGAGCACGGGCCAACCAGCATCTGCGAGCTTGCGGATAAATCTGATAATGTTGAATGAACTTTGTGCATCAAGACCAGATGTAGGCTCATCCAAAAATAGTAACTTGGGCTTTCCGACCAATTCCATACCAATGGTTAATCTTTTACGTTCTTCGACAGAAATACCAAAACCAGAATCAACGTCACCGATTTGGGCATCTGCAATATCATCCATTTCCAAAAGTTGAATGATTTGATCTACATATTCATTCTTATCTTTCTCGGGTACTTCAGCAGGTTGTCTCAAATTTGCAGAAAATCTCATAGCTTCTCTAACAGTAATAGCTGGCTGATGGATATCCATTTGTTCACAATAACCAGTGATACGTTCGAAATCGTTGATTAATGCTTCACCATTCAAATAAAGTCTTCCTTCGACTTTACCAAGAGTTTTACGGCGAGCAAGTACATCCAAAAGAGTGGTTTTTCCCGCACCAGACGAACCCATAAGCGCAGTAAGATGTCCTGGTTTCACGATACCACAAATGTCATTCAAAAGCTGAAGTTCACCACCTTTAATAGGAACAGTATAGTTAACGTGCTGCCACGAGAAGGTGGTTCCTGTAGAAACGGTTTCCATTGTGTTGGTAATGTCGGCTTGTCTGTGGCGACGTTCGTCTTCTTCTTCCTGTGTGCGAGCCTTGGGGGCTTTTCCGGGGAGGTAAAGTTTTGTCAGGGATCCTACCTTACTAATTCCACCATATTCCATAGCCAATGCAGTCAACACAGTAAAGAGGAGGAAGAAACCAAGTACGGCCACAAAGTCAGGTGCCCATTGATGCTCAGGTGTGTAACTGAGTGCGTCATTCAAGTAGTTTTCACCAAGTACAAAATCTTCACCAGGGCGTCCGCCTGTCATTGTACATACTTTGTAGTCCCAATTATCATATCCTGGACCATAAGGAATAGCATTTCCTAAACCTTCGCAAGAATAATGCTGGCCTTTAACTTCGTTAATTAAGAGTGTTTTATAGCCATAGGTGATTGGGCTTATCCAGTAAATCCTAATAGATGAAATTAAATTAGCTTATTTACAAAATCGGAATAGGTGCACTAAAACAAAATCATTTACCAGCTCAGCCATGGATGCATCGAGCGGTAGGGAATAACGTAACCACAATAAGTAATGGTAGCAATCAGCAAAACACCTGATATTTGTGTTGCAAAGAAGAAACTTGAGGTGATTGCGCCAAAGAATCGGAAAAAGCCATTCATCGTCATATTAATAAAAAACAAAACAAGGAAAAAGGAGAAAAATCTACCAGCGGATAAATTAAGGCCCATCATAAAATAAGAGCAAATTTCGAATAATAGAACTAAACAAAAGATAATAAAATAAAGTTTAGTTTCGATTTACAACAATAACAAACAAATACATATACCTTGGACGATGGCGTATGGAATATCCATAATGACTTGTGCGACATAAAAAGCGGATGGTCTATACAGTGCATACTGTTTGTGTTTTTCCAAGATGGGTCTGCCCATCAAGAAGCGTACCAATTCAGATTGAGAAATAAATGAATTAAACAACACGGAAAAGAAAATAGCACCATTACGAGAGAATGCTCCTGCGCCATCAAGGGGAATATTATAGAAACAAGACGCCATAATCAGTGCTTGGATAAGAATTGTAATATATCTAGAGAACAAGGACATTCGGTCTTTAATTAAAAGGTGATATTGACGGATAGTAAGTGCCTTCACTTGCTGATAAAATGAGGCAGTGAATGGGGCGCTGTTAGGTGCGTGTTTTTGATGTTCTTCATCCATGGCTTTCTTGAATTTTTCAGAAGGCTTTTCTTTAGCAACCATTTCTTCATATTCATTTAATTCATTCATCATGTCCTTGTAGATACTTGATTCTTTGTAGTGAGTTTCAAAATCAGATGCATAAAGAGGTACAGAGTTTTCAAACCCTGGTTTGATTTCACGTTCAAGTGGATTACAGAGACCAGTCAAGAAATCAGGTGTAGACTTTCGAGGAGGACAGTGAAAACCTAATTCTTCAAAATAGGTCTTTGCCTTACCAACGGGACCAAAATAAAGGCAATGACCTTCATCCAATAAGAGGATTTTATCAAAAAGGTTATAGATGTTATTAGAAGCTTGATACAATGTAGCAACAGTTGTCTTGTGGAAAACATCTGTCATGATTCGAAGAGAGCGAATGAAATCCAAAGCAGAAGCAGCATCTAAACCACGTGTGGAACAATCCCAGCAATTAATTGTACTTTGAGTTGTCATTTGTTCAGCGATTGACAGACGTTTACGTTCACCACCAGAGAGACCACGAACAAAAGCGTTGCCTACCATTGTCTGCATTTGCTTAGTAAGGCCCAGCATGTTACCGAGCATGTAGATGATTTTATCAATAAAATCGTTCTTTGTTTCATGAGGTAAACGTGTTCCTGGAGTCTTTGTTCTGAGAGCAAATTGCAATGTCTGTCTAAGGGTGAGAGTTGGATAGTGTTGGTCTTCTTCAGAGTTGTAGCAGGTTTGACCTCTGTATCTTTTAGAAAATGTGTTGTGATCAATTCCTCCGTAGTGGAGTGTTCCGTCGACGCCAGTATACGATCCACGGATATTTGCGATCAATTTCAACAGTGTTGTACAACCAGCACCTGGTCTCCCTAAGATAAGCAGCATTTCACCATCTTTACAGAAACCAGTCTGGTCTTTCAGAATAACTTTTGTACTCTTTTTGGCACCAAAACCAAAGTGTTTCCAGAATTGAATGTTTCTAAGGATACCACTGACAACAGTAGGGATTACGTGGGCATCGGCGCTTAATCCCTATTGATCGGAAGAGAAATTGAAGTTGGACGAATTTTTATTTTAGGGGCGGATCAAAAAAAGAAACGAATCAATATTTTTTAAAACGGCTATCAAAATAAAAAAATTTACCTCAACCGAAAGATCTTTCCAAATCACACCAAGGTGCTTCAATTGGTGGCCAGCTTCACTGTTGTTTCTTGACATGTCATGTAAAAATTCACTCAAGTTGAATTCATTTTCATCAGCAGTGCCTTCTTCTAATTTACTAGCTGGAACAGAAGAGCGACGACTAATACGAGACAACTCTTTCTTTAATTCTTCGTACTCTTCCTTTGCAGCTGGAATAACAACAAACAAACAAGTCAGTTTATTACTGTTTAGAAAAATAAATAATACTAAACCTTCAATATCAACATCTTGAGATTGATCGGAAAAGTCGCCATTGCCTGTGAATACATCTCCGATCACAGTACCTTCTTTGTGAGATTCTGATATTGAAGACCCATCATTTTTGTTTTCGATTTCAACGGGTTCGGTTTTTATAGATCGATGATCCATTTACGCGTGAATGCTTTGACAGGTACTACTGTTTATTCCTATTATGATTATTTCAGTGATCAAAGTAGGGCTTTTAGAGAAAGAGAAAAAGCGAATGATTTGTTGATGTCAAAACTTGAAGAAATAAAAAAAAAAAGAAAGGAAGGACTAAAAATTTGAAGATATTTATAATCCCCCCCCCCCTAAAGACATTTTGGATCTGGATACACAAGAAAAAAATTAGACTTGTACAAGGATCATACAAAGAGCACATATTCGTTCACATTTCTACCAGCTCGGTAGAAATTTACCCGAATCGCAATGGTTGTATTTGCTGCGGTCAAGTCAATGCTTTTAGTTTCGTTTGTGTTTTTGCTGCGGATGAATAGTAGAGTTAATTTGATTGCTTTTTGATTGAAAATTCATGACTTTTAAATTCTTCCTCTTTGTTTTTAATATAGGTCAAATAAGTCTCCCAGTAGATCATAAAAATGTGATGTATGTCAAATCACTTTAGACACCTTATCTTTTTTTTTTCTGCTTTTTACACAGAAGATAATGATGAATAAGAGAGACAGCAAAGAAATTTAACTTGAGTAATTAAACAAGTACAGAAAATTACTTCATGTTTGATGTTCATGTGATGCTATAAGGTCATTCAGACAAATAAAAGAGATAGTAAACATGATGTTGATGTAATATTAGAGCTTGGGAAAACTTGGGAAAAGGTCCCATAAATCATTCTA
>VCJL01000129.1:12580-40258 GCA_024139405.1 Backusella mclennaniae | reverse complement strand
AAATGTTATTTTTTTTTTTTTTTTTCAATCATTATGATTGAAATTCATATTAAATACGACAATGATTTTATTTTATCTTTGGGATGATGATTTAAAAAATTGTTGTACAAGTAAAAGTATGTGAAACGATGATAATAATGTAAATTCGCAATAATGTACAAAGGGGGCTGGTAGATTAATTAAAGTATTAAGGTATTTGTATAGCAGATTGTAATCAAGAGCTGCTTAAAAATGTAGAGATAAGGGAGAATTATTGTGTTTTTGCGTAGGAGCTATTATCAATGTGAATAAAAATATATTTAATGTTGGGCTTTTTTGTTTGTTTGTTTGTTTACTTACTCCCAGTCAATTGTTGCTGGTGATACTGCTGTTGCTGCTGCTGCTGCTGCTGCTGTTGTTGTTGTTGTTGTTGTTGCTGGGCAACAGGCATTGCCATTTGCATGGTAGGATTAGAGTTGGATACACCATTAACAGCTGCTGCAATCATTCCATTTGTCATAGCAACTGCTTGTTGTTGAGGTGTCATTCTAGATCGACTATTTTGACGCCTTATTTGATTGTCAATGATGGATGAATGAGCAGTATTGCCATTTTGTGGCTGTTGCTGTTGTGGTGGTGTCTGTGATTGTGGACGTGGTTGGTGCTGGGGTATTTGAGCTTGTGATAGTGGTGGCGGTTGTGTAGAGCGCATTGGCATTGTGGGCGTTGATGATGATAATGATGATGGGTTTGAATGGTTTGAAGAAGCAGATCTATTATGTAGATTCATCATGTTTAGTGGAGTTACGAAAGGAATAGTAACAAGATGGCGAAGCTCGACCTCTGACAAAAGCTGGGCCCGGTGTTTTAACAAAGGGCTATTCATCTCGTCCACTTCCATGTCATCAGATTCAATATCGCTATGGTCAGAGTCGAATTGGAATCTATCATAAGTATCATCATCTATTGATGGCGGACCACTCTCTCTACGGGAAAACCCAATTCTATCCATAAAGATGCGACCACCACGGCCCACACGTTTTCTGAAATGACGTTGTGTTGATGAAGGAGGGCTTGAAGGAACAGGTGGCAAGGATTGATAGAATTGTTTTGGGGTTGAAAGTGGGAAAGGTTGATAAGGAGCCTGAAAATAAGGAATGGAACAAGTCAATAGACCATACGTATATTGAAATATATATATTTATAGTAGTTACCTCTGTGATATCTTCATATGGGGCATCCAGTTCTCGTTTACGAGATAACTCATTTTCGATTGCTTGCTGTATTGGCGACTTTTCAATATCTCTCTTCAGTTTATTAAGAGTGATTTTAATAGTTGCACTGGGTAAACATAAATAGGTGAGTGGGAATAGAAAGCAAATGTACTTTTACAATATGACTTACCCTGAACCTTCTGCAGAAATTTTCCTCTTCTTTTTTGACAGGAATATTAAATCGTCATCTTCTTTAATACCCAAGGTACGTTGATATTCGCGTAATTTACACTTCTTATCAAATACAGTGTGCTCCAACACGATACCTTCTTTGCGAATCTTTTCGCGCCTCAAGACCATTTCCAGCAAGTTGCGTGCTGTTTCCATCTCTGATCTGAGCTTGCGTAAACGTTCGAGTGATTGCTGATCAGTACGCCTAGTTTTACGAACAGGCTTTGTTTCTCTACGTCGAAAGCATACATATGGATCCACTTCATCTTTTTGCGCCTCTTCAGACTTTAGGTGAGGCACAATTGTTTTTCCAAGGCGTTTCTGGCGGCGATGAAGCCAATGTTGGTAGACAGTAGAAACATTGGGCAAAGTCTTAAGTTGAGAATAGTCAGGAACATGCTTCATAAAAGCATTGTAATCCGGCAGTTGTGTTGGGTCCTAACAATCGATAGGTTACTATTTATGTAACACTTGCATAAATCATAATTTAATTACCAGGTAAATATGCGGCCAATGAGTATCAGTAATGGATTCAAATTCCCACATCATCTTTTCAAAGTCATCCTCTGAAAGAGAGTTTATATTTGATAAATAGGCCTCATCTTCCTCATCCATCAAATAAGGACAGCCGCTACAATCCTCGACGGTTGTTGAGAATCGAATCAAGGTAGAAGGTTCCTTATATTTCTTTTTATAGAGACTTTCGTACTCCTCTTTTGGTACCCAATGAGAAGCATCTGGTGTAGGAATATATTTCTCAACCTTGGATCCAGTTGTAACAGCTGCTTGGGCTGCAGATATCGCTGCTTGTAAGTCATGCTTTGATTTTTCATATATAAAAAAGGAAAAATAATCAACACCTCGGATATATTTTAAAGCGGTTCTCACTGTCTGTATAGTAAAAAAAAAATGCACACCCATTTTTTTTTACCTTGGCAACAGCAAGTACGCACTCACTGTCAGTAAAAACTTACCTCTTCCTCTTCTTCTTTTTCGACACCAGTCTCTATCTGCGCAACAGACCGTTGGATATTGGCGATATCATTGATATCTGGATGTTCCTTTTCTTTGAAAATAGGGAGTGGGTGTTTGGGAGAGAGCTTCTTGACTCTAAAGCGAGAAACCATCTGGTTGGTCATCTTGAGTAATTAACTGAGCTTTTATAAATGCACTTTCCAGATGTTGGTTCAGTGGAAAGTTTCTTGTTAATTAACTCTAAACTGAGACTATCTTCCTTCCTTTTTGCTATTTATTATTTTATTATTTCTCCTGTGTTCTTCTTTTTTTTTTTCAAACTGGCTGAAAAAATTTGTATATTTGTATTATAAAAATTCATCATATCCTCGCAAAAGGTAAAAAAAAAACAAAAAAGAATATTACGTCATCACTGACCTAAATTGTTTTTTATCCAATCACAGTCGATTTTGAATGTTTTTATTTTCTCTTTTCAATTCTTTTCAAAAGAAAAAAAAAGCACCTACTTTGTGTTGTATGTTCATCCTTATCATTTCATACGAATTCAAGTGGTAAGCCCAGTTACTTACCTGGCTTGATTGCATGACTAACTTATTTCTATGGATTCAAATAGATTAGAAGAATCTGTCTTATGCTTCTAGGTGGAATGCTCTCAAACAAGGCTGGTTGGCGTTACTTTTTGCAATGTGTCTGCACTTTGTGTTGTGGGAATGCCTTCGGTCCTCGTCCTTATAGCTTTTAAGATACTGTTCTTGTGAGATACTGACATTGTGGTCTTTGTATGAGAACGGTGTTCCCGTCTGTCCGGTCATTCAAGGTAGAAAGAGTGGCTGCTGGTAGTTGAATATTACTTTATTGTAACCTACTGGTAAAGGACCCCTGAACGTCGGTGGGAAGGAGGCCTCACATTAACTAAGGATTTTGTGTTTGTGGGAATGCCCATGAGTATCTGCTTTAAGGACGAAGATGTTCTTGTGAGGCACTGATATTATGGCCTTTATATAAGAATGGTGTTCCCGTCTGTCCGGTCATTCAAGGTAGAAAGAGTGGCTGCTGGTAGTTGAATATTACTTTATTGTAACCTACTGGTAAAGGATTCCTGAACGTCAGTGGGAAGGAGGCCTCACATTGGCAGATTTACATTCAAAATAGGACCCAATCAGCTGGTTCAAATAGGGAAGTATCGAGTTCATACGGGCTGTGTATTTTAGGTGATACTGATTTATTATTTATAGGTTAAACGAAATAGTTATTGTGTAGAATTAACTCTACAAAAGTCTTGCTATCACTGGTAGTTGAATATGCCATACTACGATTTTTTTTATTCATTTTGAAGGTGTCTTAATAAGTTATAAACACTTATAGGTAAGCTTTTACATTGTTCAATATGTGTATTACCCATGTGCTCATGTTTTCGTGCCCTGTCCTTTTAAGTATCTCAGTTGACAACAAATCCTCGTTTTGCTTTATAGTACTATTTATCTCATATGTATTTGATTCAATACAAATAATTCGAATAAAGTCATTGGAAATCCCATTAAAATATTTAAAGTTTGAAAATGAGAATCATACAGCTTTATTAAGGATCCTGTAACCATTATAACCTAACTCTGCGTGATAAAGTTCCAATATCATATTTACAGTGGAACCTGGACTTTGGAAACGCCAGCATGGATCGAAAACTGCGTTTCCATTTCCAAATTTTAAGTTGTAAAATCGATATATGGTAGGAATCGAACCAAATCTAGCCAATCACAACCCGAATTAATACTTCTTTTAAGATGAGAGCCGTTTCCAAATCACTAGTAGTTTCCAAAGTCCAAGTTCCACTGTATAAAACAAAAGTTCTATTATTGAATTTGTTAAAAGTACGACTCTCAGTTCTACCTTTTCGGAAATTACGGGAAATATTAGCAAAGTAAATTGAGAATGGGGTAGTGAAGACTTTTAGAAAATACGTAGTGTGTATATTAACCCCAATTTATCTGCTGAAAAATATATGCGATAAATATTGTATGGATGTTTCCAGGTTCCTGATGCCATGCTTTGGATTTCGTGCTGTTGTAAATGAGCAACTCCAATGCTCTTATTTCAGGTGTACGGAATTCAGTCAAAGCCTGAAAGATGTATGGTTGCCAGCTGTCTAAAACCCTATCACAGGATCCATATCTGCCGAATCAACTGATTTTTTGCTGAAGATGGATCAAATCCCTACTCAAGTCATATTTATTGTTTCATTAAGAGGTTTTGGCTTCATCACTTTCTTTGTTTAAGGCACTCATTTGTTTGTGAAAAAGAGTAAATCAAAGAGTTCTTCCTACAGTGTTATAAAGTAAACATTAGCCAGCGTTAGCTTTGTTTTCTTATGCAGTAGAGACTAGAAAAAGAAACACTACATAATGGACTGCTTGATATTTCATATTTCTAATATGGAGTATCATATGAGTATTTAATAACTTGACTAACCATTAATTTGTTAAAAATGATACAGAGATATGTAGAAAGAAACGCAAGTATCGAAGTGACAAGATCCAAGAGCAACTCAAATCTGGAATGGTCATGCTGCTCAAGCAAACAATAACTACCATAACTATCAATGATATCTACTTGTATGGAAATCTTAATAAAAGACAATAATAGGAGGTACCAGTTCCCTATATCGTATGAAGGATACCCCATGGTATGGAATGGAAAATAAGACGATCCGTGGCGTAGAAATGAAAGAGTATCTCTATCAAGAGAGCTATGAAAGACGACCGGGCAGGAGATATTATAAAGCTTTATTTTAATATAATATAAAGGTGTGGTTTTTGTGCAATATATGAGTTTTATTATTTATGATAAAATAATAGTGGGTATGTACAAACTATTTAAAAGATAATCTTGTCATTGACTTGTTGCTACGGGTGGCATGTACGTAATGGTGAAAGTCGGGGGAGCCCAATGTTTCTCGTTTCCATTCGACAGGGGTATGAGTGGGGCTAGGTATGCATTTATCATAGATAGATAGTACAAGCAATAATTTATCGAATATGGATAAAAATAACTTCAGGTCTGGAAGGGAGCGGGGGAGGTCCATCGAGGTAATATCACAAGCAACATACACACCGTCATTTGCCAATACTAACACACTAAAGGTAACATGATTACCAACTGCCTGAAACCCTATTATTGCATTCATGGAGCCCAGGTCGATAGATTGCTTACTGAATGTATTGATGCGGACCAAGTCTCGAGTTAAATCATAATTGCTGTTATTTTGAGAGGTCTTTACTTCACCATAGCCTCGGTTTTCGCCAAACGTATTCTGGGTAATCATAGTCATTGTGGCATCCGGGCGGCGTGAGCTTGGGTCGACGTGGGCAGCTTCATCGTGGAGGGTCAAGTTGGGCCATCTGAAATTTACCTTGTCTTTATAATCATTAAATAGGCTGAATAAGAAGGGGTCGAGGTATTGGGAGCAGAGTTCAATTTCACCTAATGGTGAGATGAGAGGGTAGGGTGGGAGCTTCTGAACAAGTTGTATCATTGCAAGTATTAACTTTGATTCATATTTGGAGCTTGAGGTCAGGAGCTTTGCAAGTTCACCAATGGCAAGAACTCGATCACCATTACGTTGTAATAAAATGTCAAGTATATCTTCAATGTTATTTTTCATGATTCGGTCAAGCTTGAATTTTTCATACTCCTCTCCAGCAAGTTTCTTCATAATGTCGTCATGAATAGCGTCCAACTCGTCTTCCTTAAAATGTAATAATAAATCATCACCATACTGACCAGGTCTAATCAAGAGAATGGATGGTAATGATAGGAGGAGTTCGATGTTTGTTTCAAGAATAAAGCCTGTATTATTGGCAATATCTATTGCTTGCCTTTGGAGATTTTGAAACCTTGTTGTTACATTAAATAAAGAATCGCCATTCTTTAGATTGTAATGATTTGAGGTAGGAATAACACAGACACCATCGGCTCCTTTAAGGTACATGATCGGGCGGGATTGCTGGGTACTACTGCTTGCTTCATTATTAAAGAGCTGATCGATATCATCAGGTCGGTCGTTAGCACGTCTTCTTTTTCCAAGTGGTGAATCATATACTTGTGTTATATTATTAGTGTTGTTATCGTTTTGGTTTAGCGTGATTCCACCTCGGCCTTGCTGTTGAGGTTGCTGTTAAGGTTGAGGTTGTTGCTGCTGCGGTTGAGGTTGAGGTGATTCACTCGAAGAGGATGACTTTATATTATTATAGGCCTTTGAAGTTCTTAAGTAATACTAAAATAAAAGCTAGTTTGTCAATCATGAGTTTTAAATCAACAACAGACAACATACATCAAACTTGTCCAGAAATTTGGTTGCGGCATCCCTTGAAGCTTTAAGTAGGTTTGGACTGTTGGCAATATTGTTCAGATCCTTTTTCATTGCTTTAATTGTTTTGCTAAGTCTCTACAGACGATAGAATATGAGTTGAAAGCATTGGTGAAAGACCATTTAACAAAGTAGACGTCGTGAAAATACATAACAAATGGGTACGAAACGAAAGAAAGTGTTAATTATTTTATTAAAAAAAATTAAATAGTCACACAAATGAAGAAGCGGAAATACTGGTTTTTCAGTAGGAACAAGCCTTTGCCAACAGCGTAGCGTTTGAACCATAATTGGAGGAAATTATTTTTGGTGGTTTTGCATAATTCCATGTTCCAATAAGCTAGTCAGATTTTCCAGTGCGTGGTATAAAGAATGGTAAGAAATCGATGGGGATTGCCATCTTGAAGTTTAGGAAATATTGTAAGCGAAGAGCCTTGACGATAGGATGTGGATGGTAGAACCCATAAGGATAATAACAGGATAAAACTTCAAACCAAATCTGGTAACGTATAGGACACAAAGCCAGGAAATGGGTGGAGTCATCGATCTGAGTTTTACATAACGAACAGTTTGGTGGCGATCGTTTTTTAATGGTGAACAGGTACTGGTTGGTAGGGAGCTTGTTATGAAGTGTTCAGTATGCTAAGGCGCGGGCAGGTAAAGACATGGACGTATACCAAAAAAGAGTCAAGATTTTATGTGATAATTTGGATTTATATGCCAAAGCTTGATCATATTGGTATAATTGGGATTTTGCAGGAACAAAGTTCTGAATTAATGGGTGTCGATAGAATAAAGAGCGAAGGGTTGTATCAGGGGTCGATCTTGTGGGATGAATGCACTGTTAAGATGAGAGCGAATAAATTGGTGTAAAACCACTTCGGAAAATGTAAGAATTTGTCGGCATGACTGTTTGAGTAAACCTGACGTGGTGGTGAAGGAGTTCGGACTACGTAAGCGTAATAAATTATGCTCAGCATCCTCCAACAAGAGTTCAGAAGTTTGTTTACTAGGGTGTCGATACAACCAATGGCTTTCAGGTATATGAGTAAATAAAGCAGAGAGTGGGAAATGTAAAATTTGAGTAGAACTCATTTGTTCTAGGGATGGTTGGATGGATAGCATACCAAAGGTTTTGAAAATGCCATGGATACAATCGATAGGATGGTATTTAGAGGGTTTTCTAAGTGATTTCCAGAAGAGTTCTAGGAAATCGGGAGCCTTAGGCGGTTGGCGCTAATGTAGGTGATGGAGGAGAATTTTTTTACTTTTAATCATTTCATAATTAATACATCTACTTGCTCCACTTTCTTTTTCTTTAGTTTCACTTCAAGTACTCTCAAAAGGGATCAAAATGATGAGGTAAGTAAAGGAGTTCTTATTTTTAGTATACTAAAACAAGTTGAATATTATGGGAATGTGAAGACTCTCATTAGAAATTTGCCAAAGAATATATATATATAAAAATAACCAACGCTGCTTGTTTATACGCATTATGTTTAAAAAAAGTAGAACTAAATCACCTCAAAGATATCTATTATAGGTTTTACCCTGCTTGTTGTTGAAGACTCCCCTTTTTTGCTTTTTGAAAAATACTTTTTTTTATAGTGTCGTCAAAGACTTAGGTATACAAAATAAAATTAAATCCAATTCAACAATGTGCACAGTTTATGATAAATATATGCTAATACTTTATATAAGAGGAAAGGGACAGTAAATCAATTGTAGTCAAGATGATTCAATTGACACACTAATGATGTTAAATATAACTTAGATAAGCAAAAATAGGGCTCTCTGCCGACAACAAGCGGTAGCCAATTAAATTGATCTTCACATAAAAAAAACTTTTTTGAACAAGGAAGTTATAGGGAAATCCATAAGGAAATACCTAAAAAACATATTTATTATCTCAAACTCTGAATTCACTCATTATTTGAACAACAAGAAGCGCAAACCTATTTGACCAATCACGTTGCTCGATACTTTAAGCAAGCCTTATTGATATAACACGTTGAAAGTTCATAACTTGACAATAACGCAAAAGGGAGGCTTGGAACATGTGTCGTTTTTGTCTTGTTGTCGAGCTATGGACTCTCAAAGTGTGTTTATTTCAACACAAGCTTGTTTGAACAAACCTTTAATATGATTGGCCAAAACAGGGAATATGACCTTATTCGTTATAACTTGTTTTTTTTCGAGTCTGCTTTTACAACCACTGAAAATAATGACTTTTTCACTCAAAGACGGGTCAACTCTGATAGTGTATCACATCATCTTTTGAAAGGAAAATAACTCTCTCCCTTGTACTACTCGAGCAGTTCCGCTTTTACAAAATGAGTTGATTTTAAATAAATGTTACACGACTTAAAACAACCACGCGTTCCATTGTTTAAACATCAGTTCTGGTATCCGATTTAAAAGCATGGTAATGGCACATGGTCTACACATTTAAAAAGGCTGAGTCCTAAAGTATGCATAGCAACAATTCTAATAATATTTAACAAAATAGTTTTTAATCAGATTATTGATAAATAGAGTTGATAAATTATATGATAAAGTGAGTATAGAGGTGTCTTTTTAAGATGACAAATATGCAAGTAAAAATGTGATTTCTCAAAGATGGACTTTTGTAATAAATACTATTCGATATTTAATAACGAAGGAGCAATTAAATCGGTTTAATGGCTTTCTGAGCTCTTGAATGAATTTGATGTGCTAGACTCGCTTGATATAGACAGTTCATTTCTAGCGGCACCAGAGGATGAGCTTTTGCTGACGGCTACTAATCAAAATGGTACTGTGAGTATACCATATGACCTGGTTTCTGTATTTTGTCATTACCTTTATTATGAACTGCAGTCTGTGCTAGTTTATCGACAACTACTTCAAGGTACTTTATCCATCTTGCTTGGTCTTCCTTATTTGAGAAATGCATTACATGTACTGTAGGGGATCCCATAAAAGTGGTGTTGAGTGTATCAACACCTTGAAACGACGATGTAATTTCTATCGACCACTCATTGTTGCCGTCCGTTTCTTCGGATGAAAGAGCTCGAATTCGAGCTCGTTCAAGTGTCAAATGTCCCTTATAGTGTAACGCTGATTGTTTCACTCGAGCGAACACAAGGATGTCTGAAAATAAAAAGTAAATTCGTTCATCCATATTAAGTTTAGCAGTGGATTTTGAGAAATCTTCGCGTAAGAGCAGCCTGCGTTGAACTTTTACACTGTATGGCTGACCAACCATTTCTTCATGAATTTTCAAAACCTGATCTACATTTTTAGCGTCTTCAATTCTGTAAATTATATATTAAAAATGTCAAGTAACAACAATAGCGTTGGTAAAAGTTAGTATTCTATATTTTTGCTTGTATTGAAGCAATACTATATTGCTGTAACTATATTATTCATAAATACCTTGGGTGTAATTCATCGCTTATCTGTTGAATACGTTGCTTGCATTGCATGAGACCAGAATAATCTGGGTGCATAGGTGAAGTACTATCAGCCAGAGCTGTCAGTAATTTTGTATATCGTGGAATACATGAAACAGGAGCCTTTAATAGCGACATTAATGTGGTACCTTTGAGTACAGAATTCTTCTCCAATGCCTTTTTTTTTAATTATAATGATTATTTTTATTATTATGATATTTTTAAATATGACAAGTATATTGTCTTTACCTCGCTAAACTTTTTAAATGGCTGGTATCGACTTAATCGTTCATAAGTTGTAAACATTACATCGTAGTTGTCAAAATAAGAACCATAAGATATGAGTAAAGGAAACTAAAAATAAAAAATAAAATTGCTTAATAAACAAAAGAATTATACAGATACGCTATTAAGTAATGTAAATTACCCAGGTCTGGACAATATCCGAAATAATCTGTGTCGGACCCCAGATATCTAAGCTGATAAAATAATAATAATAGTGAATATAAAGACATTCAAAAATAACAGTTACCATAGTTACCGTTTTTCCAAGCTACTTATGACTTCATGATGGGCGCTTAGTATATCTTGGATGTTACCAAATAGCCAACGCATCTCTCTTTCGGTGCAAACCATTTTTTTCATTCCCAAAAAGTTAAAAGACGATTGTTTAGTACCTTTACGTAAAGGATTTATATAGAATTTTGTAATAAGCTCTAATGATTTTATGTATGTTTTTTCTGTGGTATGTAATTCTTGTATGAATGCTTCTCTTTTTCTGTGCTGGATTTCTTGGTCTATTATTTGTTTCTGTTTAGTAACATGATTCATCCACTCGAATAGCGTTTACCTATTAAGCCATCATCAATATCATCGTAATCCAAACTATCCACAATATCAAAGTTTGAGGTGTTTTCATGCTCTGATACGATATGCAAGTCGTCAACGGCAGAAGACAAGGTAGATAAATCACTGCCCACATATTGCTGACTGGATCGATCGCTATTTCTTCTATCCAAGACTAAAGGGTCTGATAGACGATGTGGCTTATTGCTGGTAAAATGATAAATGTCATCATTACTATATTTATTCATAATTCTAACTAAAGGAGGGTATAACTGGATTAAGTAAAAATGTAGTGAAAGTGTAGAACAATGAAGAAAAAGAGAAAAAAGAAAATAAAAGAAAGAAATTAGGTTAATTGACATTCACTCAGCCAGATCAGCGATCGTCGTCACAAAACGCACTCTGTGACACCTTTTGAAAACAAAAGGGTGCTTGGTATTATCCTTAAATCAAAAGTCGCCGTCCAACATATATGGAAAAGTATAATAGATATAAGCGTTACTCGTTTCCCTTTACCTGTTGATAGTTATTCCTTTTACTAACACTTTTAGCGTACACTACAGTTTAAGGCTTTATTTTGAATTTGTGACTTGCTTTACATTCTGTTGGGCCAATTCGAATTTGGAACTTGTTTTGTTATCACTTTTCTTAGTGTTACTAACAAGGCAAAGAAATGGATGAGGATCAAGGTAAATTATAACGCAATCATGTAAAAATAAAAGGTGTTCCCTAACTTTATATTGGTTCTCAGCCATCTGTAGAGTATGTAGAAGCGGAAATACAGCTGTTCATCCATTGTATCATCCGTGTAAATGCTCTGGCAGCATTCGTTTTGTTCATAAGGACTGGTAAATATAACAAGTTGGAGACTTTGATTCAAACTAAAACATATGATAGTCTAGATGAGTGGTTGTCACATAGCAAGAAAAAGTAAGTTGTAACAATATGAAAATGTTGGGTATGTTGCATAAATACTTAAAACTCACATAATAAAGGTATTGTGAACTATGCGAATACTCTTTTGTATTTACCCCCATATATCGCCAAGACATGCCTAACCAAATTCCTTTAAAGGTTATTGTGAGGCAATCTGTATCATCATTAGGGAGTATTGCATTATTGCTTCTAAGATCCTTCCTTGTTGTTTGTGTTTGGTTCGTCGCCTTACCAACAGCGACACTTTGGACTTGGCGCTTTTATTTCTGGAGTGGAGAAAACATTGGTTTTAAACAAGCAATGGCTGAAGACAATTTTGGCAATAGCTTCTTCTTAATGCACTATAATTGGAGGTATTTATATAAATTATATACCCCCGTCAAAAGTATCTTGTTGTAATTATGTTTTTTTTTCCTGCTTTACTAGAGATTTCCTAACCGATTGCTTTGAGGGACAAGTTATAATAACTGTTGTTGTGCTTGTCTTTGTAGCTGCTTATTTATTTAGAGAATGGGTTATTCAAAATACCTGTTCAAATCAACAAAATACAACAGATCAAGTCAACGACGAGAATACCATCATTCCGAATAACGATGCCGTACAAACTCAGCTGGAAGAAAACCAACATGTTCAATATCAACAACAACAACGCACAGTAAGGTCTAACGGTGATACAAATGACGAAAAGGAGCAGATAGCTTTCAGATTAGAAGAGCTTCGAAAAGAACTCGAAAAACGACGAAAATTGATTGATACTCAATCAGACACCTACTGTACGAATCAACCCTTGTCTCGATCGATGTCTTGTAATTCAATAGAACATTCGAGTATTACTGAATCGACATCATCAGGATTCCACCTTAATTTAAATAGAACCATGATATCAGCAGAGATAAATGATGATGAATCGGATGATGATGCATTATATACAAGTGGAGCTCAATCGCCCTTTGTAAGTTGGAGGGATTATCAGCAAGGTCTCGAAAATACCAACAGAAATCTACCAAATACAAGTCATGAAAGGGACATTCCACAGTCATCCTTGGCTAGTAAAACTTGGAGGGCAACTGATTTCTCTATACATGCTGAAAGACTCGACTATTTTAACCGGAATCTACAAACTAACTTGGACCAAGAAGCAGCAGATACCGAGGTCCAACATGACGAAATAATTCAAAATAACAATAACAATCAAGATGATGTAAATAATGGAGAGCGTCCATTTGATATTGTAGAAGATATTGACGGTGTACTTGAAGCTATTGGAATTCGTGGAAATCCATTTATATTACTAAAAAATTCAGTGCTAATGTATCTCATGATCAACCTTTGTTTATGTATCACAATCTGGATTCCATATGTCATGGGCAGGTCTTTGATTCTCTTTCAGCTCTCACATCTCGTTCACATTTTGCGATTTCTGTTGGGTCCAGTTGTAAACGCTCTACCCAATGATTCATTTTTTACGTTTATCCAGTCGGTTAAACCCTCATTTCTCAAGTATATCCAGCCATCGTGTGTTGCTTTTGACAGAACGGATGTTCATACGCTGAATTCCATTGAAAGAATGGTTCATTACTTTTGCCTGAAATCAGCCTTTATTATAAATGCAGTAAAAAGATACCGAACGCCAGTAGGTCAGGTTTTCCTTGCACTGCTAAAACGTTGGCGTGAATGCGCATTAAGAAAAGGAGGTATTGATCGCATAGTGTGCACACTATTTGGATACATTTTATTGATAACATTGGGATCATGGTACCTGTCTAAAAGCAAAAGATCTAGACCTGGAAGTACAAATGAGATTCTTAGGCAGCAAGGGGTTTTTCTCAAAGTGCTTGTGTGTATCTTTTTGGAATTAGTCTTATTTCCAACTGTGTGTGGTATATTAATTGATATCTCCACACTTCCATTATTTGCTGGCTGCTCTTTCCAGGGGCGACTCGATTTCTTGGTAAAAAACCCATATTCTGGCATCTTTTTGCACTGGTTTGTTGGAACAGGCTTTGTTTTCCAGTACTCTACTTTTGTCATGCTCGTTCGTGAAGTGATTAGACCAGGTGTTTTGTGGTTCATTAATAATCCTAATGGTCCCCAGTTTCGCCCTGTCCAGGAAATGGCTGAGCGACCTATACTTTCTTCAATAAAGAAAATGTGTACAAGTGCAATAATATACTTTATACTTTTAATGATTGGTATGGGACTGGCCACTTTACTAATTAGTAAATATAGTGGAATATACCCAGTGTTGTGGTCATTCAAGTAAGTCTATTTAATTTATTTTTATTAATATTTTAGAAAAAAGAGAAAAAATAGCCTTAAAAAACGTTTCATGACTAACCTTATAACAAGTTCACCATTTTCTACTCTCCCGGTTGATCTTTTAGCAATTCAGTTTATATTGCCTCCAATAATAAACTACATGGTTCCACGTGAATTTTCGAAAAAAGCACTCTCTTCCTGGTGGCATATCGCGTCACATCATTTACGATTAACATCCTACATGTTTGGTGGACGCTACCCGGATGAAGAAGGCATCTTTATTCACAAGTCATGGTTTAGTTGGATTTCGAAAAATAAAAACCCAGTACCTGAATTTCGAAATGATGGAATTCTTGTACTTGCACCAAAACAGGATAATGTATCATCATTGTCTGACAGAAGGATGCTGATCCCTATCGATCCTGTCACTTTCCAACCTTTAGATGAAATAGAAAGACAATTGGGCCACCCTGCTGTCCCTCAGCCTGGAGCTGAAGATTTGTATACAACAGTTGTATATATCCCACCATTTTTTAAGACCAGAATCTCTGTATTTTTATTCTTGATTTGGCTTTCAGGGTCCCTTTTGGTTTGCTCTTTTTCCGTAATTCCACGTAAATTAACAATAATAATGATAATGCCAATGTATATCGCTGTTTACTCACATTCTCTCTTTTCTATTTAAAATAATCGCAGTGTTATTAGGACGGAATATATTTAATACCTTTTTGACTACTAGTGAGCCCCTGCATGATATTTACTCATTTGGCTTAGGGTCATTTGTTATGATCATGATGAGTTATTCCATGAATTGGGTAGCCCAAAAGCACTCCTTTTTTGAAGATAATGGTCGAAAAATCGACCCAAGCTCTGTAACTATGTATATATATAACCATATTATAAAAGTATGGAAATAACAAAAATGATTTATATATATATATATATATGCAATATGAATATCAGCTTTATTAATCTACATATATAGCTTCTTCATTTACTATTTATAACAACATCGTTTGGGTTTATTTTACCCATTCTGATTGGAATATCTTTAGATTTGTATATACTTATGCCTTTGAGACTGTCCGGAAAGGATGTACAATCACTTAGTATAAATTTACTAGAGGTAAGAGCTTTGCTGGAAAGAAAAGGAAGAAATATTTATTTATTTGAGTGTTTGGAATTTACATATAAATCATAGGATTGGGCCTTTGGCCTTACTACATTGTGTTTGTTTTATGGAATTACCAGCGTCATTTCAAATAATACAACAAGAACATTAGCAAACCAATTAACCTGGGAATATCTTGTCAAAACTGATATGGCGATAACATTAAACAAGTCTTTGGTTCCTGCAATGACCATTGTCTCAGTAATTATAGCAATACCTGCTGGTTTGAGTTTATCTATAATACATTTGTTAGGTAAGCTCTTCTTGTTGTATGTGTAAATAGTACTCTAACATGAGCATCTCTTCTAATATTTATAGTAATTAGTGATCCACAGATAAAAATATTAACATTCCGATGTACTTACCCAATTG
The DNA here is from genome assembly GCA_024139405.1 of Backusella mclennaniae. Lineage (NCBI taxonomy): Eukaryota > Fungi > Mucoromycota > Mucoromycetes > Mucorales > Backusellaceae > Backusella > Backusella mclennaniae. The sequence goes on along the minus strand of VCJL01000129.1, from coordinate 24,478 downwards.
TGTTTTGTTGCGCGTGTCTTTTACTTGCTTTTTTGGTAACTGTTCGTCTTTTGCAGGTTTGGTTACGTAGAGTCCGAGATAAGACATATCTTATTGGTAAACGGTTGCACAATCTAGTGAATATAGACTAATCTCAATGGAATCAACAAATAAATAAACAATTCATTTCCATTTATTTTGTTTGTTTGCTTATAAATATATAAATAAATAAAAAAACAAAAAAATAAAAAACAGTAAACTCAGGAACAATATATTACTAATATATAAACAATATTCGATAAAGAGTTATTACAATCTTCTAAAAATCTAGATGGATTGAACTTTGTTCTTATTAGGCTTATGGAGTGCAATATATTTGAGAATGACTCTCATGATCAACAAATGGAATACACAAAATAAATATAAATTAATAGCAATTAAGCAGATTGAAATAATGTTAGAGTTGACAGCAACAATGGATGCTTTTGACAAGTGATTTTTTCCTCTTATAATTTTTTTAATGTGTATTTCAGTGAGACGAAACATGATTGAAACAAAAAGAAACCCGGGTATACTACTTTTATAAGAGTTAGAAAAACAATCATAAAGTTCATTTGTTAATTTACATCAACTAGTAAGCTTTTTGCCTCTCACAAAGCTAGTTTCGTGTAACTTTTGATTTTTAAAAGGTTTCATCTTTCAACAAGTCAAGTCAAAAATTGTTAAGACAAAGTTCGGTTCTTCAAACTTTTCCATAATGAGCGGACTAATATTTTGTTACACGATGAAGCTATTATGAATAGAACTCATTAACTTTATTGAGATCAGTGCCGTGCCGTCTCTGATTGGCGACGTAATTTATTTTATAGAGTCGCTAGCTCAACTTGCACAACATAGAAATAAACATCATAATACAACTTGGACTGAGCACGTTGGTGACTCTCATCCGATATAAAAGAGAAACTTTTGCCCACTATTTATTTCCCCCCTTTTTTCGAACCCTAAAAACAAAACAAAAAAATTAAAACAAAAGAAGGCTTTTAACTTTATAATGCGCTTCTCCCATTCCTCTCTTTTAGGCTTGACCACAATCCTTACTAGCACATTGCTCCTAAATGTTCAATCTGCCCCCATTTCATCCGATATTAGTGGTTCTAATGTCGATTTCAATGATATCAAAACAGTGAATGTTGAATCCTTGGCTGGCCAGGAGTTGACTGAGCGTAGTATTCATAGAAAATTCGAAAAGAGATGTCATGATAGTTCAAACAAACGCAAATATAGACATAACCGCGATCACAAGAGCAAACACTCAAAAAAGCACAATTCTTCTAAAGAGAAATCTGTTGCTAAGAAAGCAGCTTCTACAAAAAAAAAGACAACAGTCAAAAAGGCCGCTTCGACTACTAAAAAAACTAGCACTCTTAAGAAAAAGACAACCACTAAGAAGAAGACTACCACCAAGAAGAAGACTACTACCAAGAAGAAGACTACTACCAAGAAGAAGACTACTACCAAGAAGAAGACCACTACCAAGAAGAAGACCACTACCAAGAAGAAGACTACTACCAAGAAGACGACATCAAAGGCAACTTCCTCTTCTTCATCTTCTGGCTCCGGAAGCTACGAATTTTCAGGTGATGGTACCTTTTATAACACTGGTCTCGGTTCCTGTGGTATCACATCCGAAGACACCGATCTTATTGCGGCTTTGGTAACCTTAACTTTAACTTGTTCCTAAACACAAAGATTAATAATTAAAATTTAGAATGCTCCCCAAATGAACAATGGTGCCAATCCCAACAATAACCCTCTTTGCGGCAAAAAAGCCAATGTTAAGGGTCCCAAAGGAACTGTAACAGTCAAAATTGTTGACAGTAAGTAGTATAAAATATTGTCAAACTTTGTAATATTAATCCTGTATTTTTTGCAAAGCTTGTCCTCCTTGTGTCAAAGGCGACCTTGATCTGAGTCCTGCTGCTTTTGGAAAGATTGCTGACTTTGCTGATGGTAGAGTTGATATCGAATGGTCTTGGGCATAATTGTTCCCTTTCTTTTCACCCTCTTTTTTTTTTATTTTTCAAAAACTTGATTAAAATAAAACTTGCTTTATTGTTGGTAATAAGAAATTCCGTTTTCGTTCGATAATATATTAAAAATAGCACCCTGTCAATATTTTCTTTTCTGGATTTAAAATATGTTTATTTTTGGTAATAACGCAATTAAATCAAGATAGTCAAGAAAAAGTACATTATAACCGGAATAAAAACGAAAATAAAGCTGTTGGTTTTTCCAGGTCATTTAAATGAATTACTTCGATTAAACACCAAAATGGTCTCTCAAATGGGCACCATTTTGGTATATTTTGATATAAATTCATGTTTCAAATAATTCAAAATATGACTGCCTAATAGCAACCATTATCTAAAATGGCTGTCCACAAAACTCAGTCTTTAACTCATTTTACTTTTAGCAATTCAATTTTTTTTTTATAGACTCACCTTGATTGTGCGAATGGCAATTTTCGATATCAGTATATCATTTAGTATTTTGATACTAAAGATAATTTCTCTCGATCTTTTGAGAATCCCACTTGGATTATAATAAGATAAACTGAAGCTCATTATCAAATATCTATGCTAAACGAATGATTGGTTCAGTGATCTTGCTCCCGAATAGAAACAAGAGACATCAAATTCTTGAATATAATTCATATTTTTTAGAGATTTTAAAATAAATAACCTTATTTTTTACTTTCAGTTTAAACACTTTATACTTTCAATAAACTCTACATTTGAAGACATGAACATTGTCTTAGTTTTAGATTGTGAATATGTTGAATTTGTTTGCACTTTTAGTCTGTTGATCAGATTAAAATGAAAATGTATTTTTCTATTTAGACTATACCAGAAAGGTCGGTTTAGAACCTCGGTTAGGGTCCAGGGTTAGAGAGGGCCATAAGGATCCAGTGATGCTAATAAGCAAATAATTAAAAATGAAAATGAAGCGTGGCTCAGAGAGTATGTATTACATTGGTTATTGGAATGGAATCAATATTTGTATTGGTATACATGTAATGCTAAGGCAAATGGTTTAGAAATTAGAAGATAAAAATAGTAAAAAAGAGCCCAATCTGAAGTATTTGAATCAATATTCATAAAATCTATGGCGCGTCTGTTGAGGTGCTGGTAAATCCAATGATCAAATAGAGATTTGAATGGTACATGCAAGTTTTGTGGCTTCAATCGGTGGCGATATCGTTAGACTATCAAAGGTTTTGAAAATTCCGTTGATAAATGAGAAAGAATGATACCATGAAAAAGATCAAGTGGCTTTCCAGTATAAGTCTATAAAGGCAGGAGCTTTCGGTGAGCAATGGAAGTGCAGGTGATGATAGGCAATTGTATAACTGGTCTTGTTTGTGAAAGAGTTGAAAAGCATGAATAACCGTTTCATTTGAAGAACCACATGTTGTGTTTGAGGGTTAAGGAGACCAAAGCCCCCTGATACCTGAGGAAGACAAATTTGATCAAAAACCCTCTTATTTTCACCTCTTTTTCAGATGAACTTCCCCGCTTTAGGACACTTTACCCTTATATTTTATTATTACTATCACTATTAAATAAACTATATACTTGAAGCCCAAACTACTTTATATTTATTTTTGATCATTTATATTATAAGGTTAATTATTATAAGATAATACCTGTTAATAACTTTATAGTGATATACGGGATTAAAGCTTAATAATTATAAACATAAATAAGTGATAAACGATAAACATAAAGATCTATTCCAATTACTCTTCGTAAATCATCTTAAGACAATCTCACTAAAACCCTAATCTTACAGCTCCAGAGAATGAGCGAGTTGTTCACGTGTCGTTTTTTTTTAGTCAAGCAGGATTGGGATTAACTGATCAAGTTTTTGACGGAATTATATTATATTTCTAGTGTTATACAATTGGGCTTTGTATATATTACGGTTTTTCTATGGAAAAGTATTTTTTCCTTATTAATAATTAATAAGTCTATCCTGATTCCAAATAATATTTTCTCACTTTTAATTAAATACAACAGCCATTTCGTAAATATATATATAGTACTAAAAAGGAGAGTAAAGTAAAATAGCATACATCATGCACTAACCAGACTCCACATCAAGTTTGAGTAGCTGTCATCTCATTCCTATTTTTCTGCTGGCTTCCTAAAAATCCACGTTATTTAGAAGCCATCCTATCGTTTTATTCTTTCGGACAGAAGCCCCTCGCCTTTTTCATAACCAGGGTGGTTCCTAAAGCTTAATTTGACTCAAAAGAATGTGATTTGGTTTTGAGCTGGTTAAATCTAAAGCTATATTTAAATTTACAACACTTCTCACTACAAAATAAATTGGTTGCTGCTAGTGTAAAGTATTGGCAAGTAATAAGTGAAAAGTTCTTATTTGCGTGGTTGGTTTTTATCAGAAATGACATCCTTCTGCATACAGTAAAAGCAATGTTCAAGTTTTCCTTATTTTGGTACTTTTTAATTTCTACTTTTGTAAATTTCATACGAATCAAATGTTTTTCCAGAAGAATTGGAGCATCCTCTTGGAAATTCTGTTCTATTGAAATAATTCGACATTCACGTTGATAGAAATAAAAATATACAAATATAACAAAACATTTTTTTATAACATGATGTTCTTCTTTCTTAATTCCACGCTCTCTTCAAATTGCCGTCTAGTTCATCCATTTATTATGCTTTTTGAAAATAAGAAAAAATCATAACTTGGTGTGTGAAGCAATTCAACAACTGTATCCATAGCCTAATTAAATAAAATCTTTGGTGACTTATATTTGGATTCTTAAACAACACGCTGATCAAATGCTCCAACACTGCTAAATTCTTCTCACTTTTTTTATAACTATTGCCAATTTTAGAATTTGATGTTTGGAAGTAGAGTTCTGTCAAATTTCAGACTAGTTTTAATAAAGAGGAAATCCCTCATTATGGCGTTAAAATATCACCTTGAGATGGATTTCGGGCGATGCTTGAGCGCATCAATAGAATAGAGATGTAGCGAATCGAGGGGGGGACAAAAGAAAATAAAGACAGGTGCCTTTATAGGATATTCTTTATAATCACTTAATTACTGTTACAGTTTCTCCATTGTCCATAAAACAAATAGCATCATATCCATTTCTAATTTGAATCATATATTGTTTGGGTAGCTTAAGTCAGAGCTTAAGATCAATGGGGTCGTTGACTATACAGGAAGTTGGCTATTTATATTTGATCATCACAGTTGTCATACCATTTTTTAAGGAGAAAACCAGGAGTTTAGATGTCAGACAATTAAAGATATAATTAAGATTTTTACAAATCCAGGTGCTCGAAAACGGAAGTGGCGTTGAGGAGTTCAAAGAGTAAAATTAAATGAAATGTATATATACATATACTCACGGAGAATTCTCTCAGTATTTGAAAATGAACTTTCTTATATAAATATACTGCTAAAATTTCTTCAATCAAACTTCGGCCTTTCTCTTTTGTCTCTTTATTGATTCTCATTTTTACTTCTGCTTCTGCTTTTTACTTTTTACTTTTTACTTTTTTTTCTTTTCTTCTTCTTCCTTTTGAACATAATATTAGTTTACGTTTTATATACTTTAAAATATAATACAAACATACACATACATACATTTATCGAAATCAAATAAAGATACACATCTCAGTATATTAAATTGAAATTAATGCTTGCTGCATCAGATACCACCAGTCGACATACCATTACTGATAGTAAAAGACAACAACGATCAGGTTATGATACGTTCGACTCTCCTTTTCGTAGCCCTTCACTCTTTGGAAACAAACCAACAAATAATGAGGTTTTGCATCAATTCAAGTTTGATGGTTTTTCAATTAGAGAAGAAATAGAGCGCTATAACTACCAGCCTTCACCTCCAGAATCTTTTTTAAGTATGATGGTAGATCTTGATTCATCTGGTACACTTTCACCAAAGGAAGAATACTATAAAGAAGATGTATATAAACTATACAACCATCACAAGGTATATCTGTTTAACTTTATTTATATCGGTTATTTGTTTGTTATGACTAAACCTACTTTTTCTCCTCATTGTCGATCATTCATTTATTTTAGTCCTCAGTGTCACCAATATTGCACCAAACAAATAGTTCCACTGAATTTAACATGTATCCGGATTCTATCCATGCATTACACACTGATGTTATTTTTGAAAACGTGGAGAGTTCATCTCCTGAAATTTTACGACATAGGTTACAAGAGTCAACAGAAATTATTCAACAGTTATCAAGTCATGTTAATGCTATGAACAAGGAGCTGGAAAAGGTATTTTTATTAAACGCACTTTTGTTGGAAAAAGAAATTTACTCTTTTGATTTGTTAGAAACGTATAGCAATAACTAATTTCCAATCCATTGTTGCTGGAAAAGATATGGAGATACAAGACCTTGAACAACGTCTTGCACTTGCTAACCAACTCTGTGATTCTCAATTGATAAATTTGAATGCAAAGCAAAATGAGTTGAACCTGTATCATTCACTTGTCAAGCAATCAGAAATAGCATCAGAAGAAAACTCCGAAAATAAAAAAAAGTAACTATAAGCCATCATTCCTGGCATTAATCAATTTACAAGACTGATGGAGCTATAATAAATGAATAGATTGTCAAAGATAAATGAGCATTCTGATACTAGCAAATCTTTAGATACAAAAAGATCACACTATTGTGAAAATAATCCAGTGGGTCGCAGATGGACTGACGAGGTAGATATCAGCTAAAAAAAAAAGAGTTTTCTCCTTATTTTATTTTTGCTATTATTATTCCTTACACATGCTTAACCTCGTGTTTGACTAGAATTCGGTTTCATTTAATACTGAAAGGAAACATGGTTACACTGCTGTAGATTACCGTCGAATACTAGACAAGAATGTAAATACCAACTGGGATGTAAGTACTAGTTTATTTTTACTTACAATTATATATGGATCAACGCCTTACACTTAATTGATCTGACAACGGTTATTATAGTTACTTGTTAGTCGTATTATTCAAGACACAGACCAACAGGCATCTCTATTTTTGCAGCAAAAGTTAAAGTCAGCGACATTATTACAAAAGGAGGCCATATTCAAGTCAATTTTGTCACAAGCTTATTTGTTAATGACCAACCGCTTCGGAAATTTTTTAGTGCAGCGTCTATTTGAATTAGGTACTCCCGACCAAATACAAGGTTTGGCTGATAAGATGAAGGGAAATGTTTTAGAGTTGACCTGTGAGGCGTTTGGGTGTCATGTCGTACAAAAAGCCTTGGATTATGTAACTGAACCAATCAAAGCTAAACTTGTTTTGGAACTGGCAATTCGTATTTCAGAAACAATTACTCATAGACATGCTTGTCATGTTTGGCAGAAAGTCTTTGAAATTCGCTGGTCACCTGGAATATCGCCTAATATAATGTCCAACGTGCACAAAGCACTAAAAGATCAATGGACCCACGTCGCTCTTGATGAAACAGGAAGTTTGGTCATTCAAAATATTTTTGAAAATTTAACAGAAAGCGACAAGGTAAATGTCTTTTATTTTTTATTTTTATAAAGTATACATGAGTATCATCATAAATACTAAGGTACATCTGCTGTCTTTTATAGAGACCTGTTTTAGATGAAGTGTTAAAAAACATTGTAACAATTGCAAAAGGGCAGTGGGGAAACTGGGTTATTCAGCATATTCTTGAACAAGCTGAAAAGAAGGAAGATCGAGAGCTCGCTTTTCAAACAGTTTTGGATGAAGCAATTCAACTTTCAATGGATCAATTTGCTTCTAAAGTGGTCGAGAAGGCCTTAAGAATCGGTGGTCAGCAGTTCCTGGTAAAGTTTATTGATAGAATATCGACCATTACGTGCTCCCATCGTCCCCGCATGGCATTAATTGATATTGCTTCTGACCAGTACGGAAATTATGTTGTTCAATGGTTGATTAATAATGCAAATGATGACCAAAAAGTATGTATCTGTCGTTTAATTAAACGCCATATGGTGTCTCTTCGTGGCTCAAAGTATGGTCAACGTGTCGCTTTTTTGGTGGAAAAAGTTTTGCGCAGCTATGAATCTCCTTGCTATCCATTGAACTAATTATATCTAACTCCTACTAGTGTATTATTGTTATCATCTCTTGTTTATTTTCTTATCTTATTTCCTTATTTTACATTATTTCAATAAAGTTCCTTCTTGATCCCATTATTCTTGAATTTGGACTATTGCTTTGTTATCGACTTTTATTTGTTTGAATTGTTAAAGAGTGTCACTGTATTGCGTTAAATCACAAGGTAGATATAATCTCGACTCAACATTCTCTTCCTCTACGTTTCCAAATAAAGAAAACTCAATGGTTTATTTGCAAGTCAAAGAAAAAAAAAAGGATCTTCGATATGTTGTGACGTAGTTAGTATAATATGTACCACATGGTGGGAATATAAATGAGTTATAGACCCCCATAAATAAATAAAACAGTTCTCTTCCCGTTATTATTTCGCCTCTAGTATATACATCTTTAGGGTTGGTTACAGTAGGCGCTCGATTTAAGGGTGGATAAAATTTGGATAATGCTTCCTCCAATGATTCATTGTTACATGCTCCTTTTATAGCTTCCACTGCTCTTTTATGAGCGAATATAATGCTTATATTTATTATTTAACTTATTCTTTATTATATTTAGCTACTCGAAGAATCATATCACACCCGAAACAATCGTTAATCGATTGCCAATTCATCTAATTTATCTGCCATTCGGCCCAATTGGGTACCTTTTTTGGCTGGTATTCGGCTTATTGGCTTCCTGGGCGGCTGGTTAGGAGCTTACATTTGACGGTTGATTCGCCTAGCTTCTCGACCTGTTACCCTGGCTGATACTGGCTAGCTTTCTGCTTTGGCAGACGATACTGACCCAGCTGTATGACGTAATATGCCTTTGGTACCCTTGTCAGATGCGTATTTGTTGGCTGCTGTTTAGGGCTACTGTGGCCAGTAATAGGACAGTTCTCAAAGACGATATCAAAGTACGGATCTGTGAAGAATGTATCAGTAATTGCGTCATTTAAAATGTATGATTAAAATGTATACTTACTATGAAATGATACCACGATGCATTTGAAGGGCTGCTAAAAAAAGAAGTAAATATAGTCACTGTATGATAAAGTATGCTTGCATTATAACAAGATGAGATGGTGGTTAAGAGGTCCAGTCGCTCCTAAAAGAAATGTGTATGAGAAGTACGGAAGTACATTATTGTAGAAATAAGAATTTCGCCATCTCGGAACGCAAGTATCCCCTGAATGATGGTATTGAAAGATGTCGACAAAACATACTGGTAGTCCAGACCACCTCCTACTTAGTTGTGTGAGATAGTCTGGACTATGTACCAAATTTGGTCATCCAATTTTGAGTTTTTATATTGTGACGTGTAGCATACAGTGGAACCTCTCTAAAGTAATACCGGACATAGTAATATTCGTCTATATAGTAATACTTTTTTTGACAAATATTAAGCAGTAAACTTTCAAGGAATGAAAAATTCTCGCCCATCTCTTTGCTTGAATAGTAATAGTAGTGCATTTTTGGAATTCCAAAGTGTATTACTATAGAGAGGTTCCCTTGTATTTGCTCTCAGAATACGGGTATGCTCTGTTACAACAACATATCACATTCCCTAATTAAGATTAACTAAACTTCCTTGGAAACTGGAAACGAAACATTGGGTCAATTAAAGTGTATCCAGAATCAGGGACCTACTGTGGTAGTCAAATGTGCTTAATAAAAGCCGTTGAGAATCTCATAAAATTCATTCGTCAAAAATTGAACAAGGTCTAACCGGTTGATAAAAAAATACAAAGTGTGTAAAGGGATTGGTGATCAATAGAAAGAGTACTTTATTAAATAAAAATAAAAAATAAAAAATAATTTGAATTTATTTTTTATAATCAGCATGATGCTTCATAAGTTCTTCGATGGCACCCACCACACTTTCGTTCTGAGCTTTTAAATTGTTAGTAATGGTAGCGGCCAATTCCATAGTGATTTCCTCAATGTCTGTGTTTCCAATCAAATTGAACGTATCATCATCTCCGAGCAGTTTATGGATAGCATCAATAGCAGTTGTAGAGGAGGTATGACTGATTTTGCCCAATCGAGATTTATCTAGAATTCCATTGTTGAATACCATGCAGTAGGCTATTTCTGATAGTATCCTGGATCCAATCATATAGTCGTTTTCATCATTTACATTACTCTTGTCCTTGATTGTGAATATAGTATAAGGTCGATATGCAAGCTGGTCCGTCCACATGGAGAAGAACCTTGAGTACGAGTATGTAAGTGGATTGGTGAGGCTCGAGCGCACCTGTCGGAGTTGGGCTTGAAAGTCGCTATATTGACTGGTTTCTTCTTTACTGTTTACGGTCTCATTGGTCATTTTAATCATTTTGGAAGATACAAACACTCGTGTTTGATCGGATGGGGTAAAGGAATAAGTCGACGGCCCAACTTCAGATTTACTATATGTATCAAGTCGTTTACTAGAAATAACTAAACCATTGAATGTTTTCGTTCCAAGGATCAGTTTCTGGGAACGGTCTTCTATTTTTAAAATGATGTTAAGCTGGTGTGGGTAGGCATTGAATACTGTTGGGATGCTGCTGGTCATGAACTGTGAGCCAAAGCGTTCATGGTGTGGGTCACAGGAGCGTTTTCGGTTGTATAATTCTATACCATTTATCAAAAGGACTTGTTGCTCTTGTACAAGTATTGCCCCTGCAAGCAGTTGTCCACATGCTACTCGAATGTAGGGTTTTTCAGACCAGTCATGATTTAAAAGATCCAAGCCTTGTTTATTCAACTCGACATACTCCTGATTTTTAAGAAGCCAATCGAAACGAGAGCCTTGTAAGAAGTCATTGATGTAATTTGGCGATGGAGGCTGAAATGTATTTATTGTGTTGTTTTCATTATCCTCGGCAAGTTCAACATCAATTTTGACAGTTTGAGATCGGTATGAAGTGAGATGTATATAATCGTCCTTTGAGCATACTATTGGTATCGTTGACGCTTTGTTCTCTCCTGTAATTGTCATGTTGCTACTTGATGTCTTGTATTCCTTCAACATGTTGTTTCCAATTGCAGCTTCTGTTGGTGTGCCATAATTAAAAATTTTTTGGTTTACTTCCTTGAAGGTACATCTCCTTTTGGTGCGTTCATTTGTTAGATCCATGGTTGGTTCTCTGATCCGAACTGTTATTGGTTGCATGTCTCTACTTGATGAAGCCTTATTAACTATAATAAAGATATATTAAATGTATACATCAATGGGTAAAAAATAGGTGCATTTTTAAAAAGATTATTACCATGTGCATTATTGATGTGAGATGCGAGATTTTCCAACAACATAAAGTGACTATCGCAACCAGGGCACATGTACCAGGTTTTATAAGAGGGCTGCATTGAAACATACTTTAATTGCAACGTAAAGAGAATTGTTATTAATGCAAACACTTACATGGTTTTCTAGTTCGTCTTTTTTGATAAATTTGAACCTAAACATACAAAGATAAGCTACTGCTTTATTTTAACAAGGCTGTATTTCTTTTATTTACCCATTTACTGCTGGTCTTCTTCCAGGTTTTGGTTGAAAAATAAACATCACTTTATAAAGCATGTTAGCTTCATTAAACAATTGAAAGACTCACTTATGACTTACTTTCTTCATGCTGCTTGAAGTGTTTTCTCAACGACTTTGCCTGGGAAAACTCTTTTTCATCGGTGCATAGATGACATTGATATATTTTATAAACAACCTTATCTTCACTTTTACTTTCCTCAGCCATGTTTAGTTGGAT
>VCJL01001285.1:30046-42572 GCA_024139405.1 Backusella mclennaniae | reverse complement strand
TTGGCTTTTTTTTTTTTTACTGTCTTAGCCGTCTTAGTCAGAGTGTATTTAAACATTTTCTTATACAAAAGTAATTATAATAGAAAAAGAAAGATGTGTATTATTTTTTAAAAAAAAGAAAGTAAAAAGATCAATTTCCAGGCTAATTTTTTGGTTCAATTTTATTAAAAAAATTATTACTCACACTCACGGAGTGTGAAGTGAGTGGGAAACCGACTGGGATTTATTTTTCACACTCTGTTTCCCACTCCGTTGGGGATGCTCTAAGAACATTGTGAACGGTACCTTAGTGTCATGACGAAATCAAAAAACGCATAAATAAGCAGCAAAAAAAATGGATCAGGTCATCAATTCTCTTCATATTTTTAATAAAAACTTTTTATTTGATCATCTTAATCCAAATCTTCCTTATATTTTGTGTTGTTTATTGACAAATCAATCACTTGATAATCTTCAAATTAAGGGGAATAATATTATAAGTGAAGATATCTAATTAAATACATCTAAACCATCGTAAAACTATATAAGCTTAATAAGAAAGTTTATTATCTTTGCGAAAAGTCTGATAACAAGCATTAGATTAGGGGGTTTCAACAGTTTTTTTTTTATCTTGCAAAAAAATCATTTTCAGCATTTTCTTGTTAAAGGGCTGTCATATAAATTTTATTTAGCCAATTATATTGCACACTACTTCAAATAAGCTTTTTTTTGTATTTAATGTTTTCGTTTTATCTTTATCTTTTATACCAACATCACCCGAATGCGAAAAGAAATAAAGTTGGAATATAAATGCCATAAATGTCGAGTAACAATGTCTGATGGAAATAGATTACGTGCTCATTTATTCAAATTGCATGGTCAAATCTTCCCCGCCTCTCCTTCAGGCAAAAGACGAAGAAATAATGACAAGTACACCTATTCCAAAGAAGGCGTCAGACACTTTGCCTGTCCGTCATGTTTGCAGCATTTCGCATTCATTCCTAAATTAAGAGAACACATTGAAGAAAACCACAAGGTGGGAGAAGGAGACAACAGCTTCATACTAGAAACCAGTGGTGCCGTAATGACTTTCGCGGATGCAAATACAGTTTCTGGAAAAGAAGTGCCATATTTGGATAGTGCATCATTAAAGTCCATGCAAAAAAATAGTAGAGTTGTTACAAGTTTCAATCCAGGATTAGACGAGGAGGAGAGAAGCATGCTAACCAGTCAGCGAAAAGAACAGCAAGTATTGGAGTCCCTTCAACGTTTCCCAAGTACCAGAAATTTGTTAACTTCACTTATCGAAACCAATGATTTTACCAAGTGGCCCAATATCATCTGGTCGTTCGAACCTATCCTTGAATCCGAATTGGAAGCTTGTTTTTTTCAGGCTGCACAGTACATACTAACAGACTTTGCAAACAAATGCCAACGAAACGCGCAATTTTTCAACCCCAAGTATGAACGAACGTTTTTTATTGATAAAGTAATTCCATTATTTCAAACCATCGGAGATCAGTCTGGATTCATGGGACATGAATGGTGTGAAGTGGAACCAATACACTATAAAAGATACATCATAAATAAAGAGGAACTCAAGAGAACCTCGACCAGATATTTGGATGGTAAAGGAATGGCTCAACAAAAATACGACGTCGCTATTTTCGAATGTTCAAGTGGACTCCAGGAAGACCGATCACAGCATGTAATTGACGATACAGTAAAAACAATTCACACATCACATTGTCTGATCGACCATATCATAAACGACAATGCCAATGCAAACTTTAATACCATTTGCGGAATGAAAATGATTATCATCCATACCAATCAAGAAAACATGTCTCTTTGTACGTCATACCTAGACAAAAACAAACCTGGAAAGCACGTCTATGTGGTGAATCGAAACGCCAAAATTCCAATCAATATCAACGATAAGAATGATCTCGTCACCTTGCTTGAACTGTTAGCGTACTATACACTTATCATTTATGCCCAGCAGGATATCTTTGATACTTTGAGCAAGGAACGAAATGGCCTGACTCCAGTACATCGTGATCAAACAGTAGCAGCAATCATTGGTCTCTAATTCTATATATACACTTATTATTATACACATACACCTACTATATTCGCTTGTTATATACACCTCTTATATCCATTTGTTATATTCGCTTGTTATATCCACTTATAAATATTCACTTATTAGTATTATCTATTAGCATCACTTATTATCATTACTTGTTATAATCAATTATTATCATCACTATTATATTTACTTATAATTGCTGTATTATAGGATGAAAAAGAAAATAAAGTAATTATTATTAACGATAAATGTTTATTCTCGCATATCTATATAATTAAAAGATGGGGTTTTCATGGCTAATGTGAGGCTCTTTTTATATTGATTGATATTATGGGTACAAGATTGGATGATAGGAGTATACTCTATTAAAAACAAAAATAAAATATTAATGTACGAATGAAAAACTTGAATGAATTTCATTTGGACATGTATTCATTTATAAATAGTTTGCTTTTTACGTACTCTGCTTTTGCAAGTTTAAATGCTTTGTCTTTTTCTTTATTCATTTCTTTTGTGTCATGAATTGATAGACTTTAAACGTAGTATAGGTCGCTTATATATCACTTTAGATAATATACCCCATCGAAGTTCTGAGATTTTATCCACTCTCACTTTGAAAAAAAAAAATCAGTGAGAAGACTCAACAGTAGCCGAGAGTGCTAAAACACCAAAAGCAGGGCTTCATCCTTCTTCGGTCTTTAAATGAACATGGAAACCAGGACGACCTGCTAGGGCCTGATGGTGAATAATTTTTGGGACCCTTTCACATGACCTTATATGAAAGGATCATTTTTATAGAAATATTATATATAACGTTTATATATGAACAACTCATCATTTATAATGTTGATATTAACATTAGTCACTTGTTTTGCCATATAATTGAATCTATTTGGTCACATTTGGACAGATTATGTAACTCTAGTCTGACAGATCACTGCATTAACATATTTTTCAATAAACTCAACTTAGACCTTTGAGTCAACTTGATTTCTTTAGTAAACTTCCATCTATTATTTATTTGTAGTTATTTACAGAGTATATACATTATAATATGTGCAGCTCTTCAATCTATGTGGAGACTACGCAGCTGCAGTGTTAAACGATATCAATTCGGTAATACCACCGCCTTGTAGACATATAAAATATTTATTCTCCCTATCCTCGCCATCTTCCGCCTCATTATCCTCACTGCTTCCATCACATATAACAGCAAGGTTTTAGAAAAAACGCGATATCAATACTTAGGCATGTGAATGAACATCCTCGAAAACAAAAATCTTGGTACGAGTCCGTCAGCAGCACTAGCTGGTATAACTAGCCTTATCAATCTAGTGCGGGTACTCTAATCCAAATTCACATACAAGTCTACCAGGCACCCTTCTTTTCACTTACATCCAACTCATCTACCTCTACCATCAATACACTCACACTCATATTATTACCCTACAATGACAATACATACTCAACTATCCAATCTGGAATGTCATCACCAAATTTTAATAATCACCAGCCAGCACCTCCACTGATCCACAACATTATCACCTTCGACAACATGATTGATCTGGAAAGTTACACAAAAAACGTTTTGGAACAGGTTATTGGAACAAAAGGCAAATCAAAGCAAATAAATATCCACAAGCAGTAGGGGACGCCCTACAGTTTGCTGGGACCCATCCTCCTCCTACTCCAATCGATTTACCTTCGATACAATTAAAAATAACAGTTCGATATTGAAACTAGTACACTATTCTGCTAACAACGCATTAATAACACTCTCACCGACCTACTATAGCAATTCAACGACTAGACTGACCCTTCATGCACATCTACCACGTTCTATTTCTCACTTCCTTATTTAAGCTGTATGCTGCTAAAATAAAAATCAGGCTTTTTTATAAGTACAACAGCTTTTTTGTAGTAAGTCTTGGTTCGGCTTATGGTATTTACACTGGAGTTATATTTTGTCACAAGAAGTAAAAGAGCATCTAATTTATTTAGAAAACCCAGATTAGTACTTTGCATGGTCATTGAATTTAAATCAATGTCACCTCGAAAAGATCCCTTGGCCAGGCCCGTGACTTGAATTTTACAAAAGCTGATGCATTGTTTCTAACATTTGAACTGTGAAAATGTGACTTTATTTATTTTATTATAAAAACCAACTACAAAATGTTAATAATAATATAGTTAAAATGCTACAAAATATTTACCAAAATAATGTTGGTGCAATGTTATAATAAAATATGAAAAGATAAAATATAAAATAAAGTAAAGAAACAAGAGAATGGATAGCAAGTGATCCAATATAAATATAATGGATCACATTGCTCATAAAATGAAGTGGGTTAAAAAAGGAAATTACAAAATGTAATTTAATGATGAAAAATAACGAAAATTGGCACGTCACACTTCACATTTTTATTATTGTATTTTTCAGCAATTAAGAGACAGTCTCAGAGAAAATAAGAGGGCAATTAGTAGAAAGTTTATTTATGCTTTAATCTTATAAGTTTTTCTCCAAGGTAACCAAGAAAGACTGCCAAGGCTGGATCCACCATTCTCTCGGATTCTTTGAAAAGTGCTTAGCCCTTGGAGAAAAACTTATAAGATTAAACATAAATAAACTTTCTACTAATTGCCCTTTTTTTCTCTCTTAATTTTTCCTGAGTTTTTCTCTTATTTATTGGTCAGTTTTCTCTTAATTGATCTAAAATTTTCTCTTATTTTATCCAATAATTTTCTCTTATTTTCTCTGAGACTGTCTCTTAATTGCTGAAAAATACAATAGTTGGTTTTTATATTTTAAATAAAGTCACAGTTTGATAAATTACTGTCCCATTTTCAATATTGGTGGCCAATTTTTTTTCAGTGGCCCAACCTATTTTCAGCTGTAAAATAAAAATAAAAAATGAACCAAAAACCAAGGTGAAGCAATCATCTAAACCAGCAATGAAGGCTACAACGTCAAAGCAACCATTACAAGTACTGATCCGGTACAGATGCCACCTTTGCACCTCAACGCTCTGTGATGGAAACAGGCTTCGAGCGCACATACACAGCGAGCACAATTTGTTAGCCCATGCCCCACCCTCCGGAAGGTATAGACGAAGCAAAGGCGATGTGAAGTTTGTGGGAAGTGATGTTCCAGGAGGAATCACACATTATGCGTGTCCTTCGTGCCTAGAGTACTTCAAACACCTTACTCTTTTAAGAAAGCACATCCAAGAGAGCCATAAACTGCAAAAGGTAAAAGACAGTACGTGTATAACGAAAGCGAACGGAGACTTGCTTATTTTCACCCCGGCTTGCTCTCGGCAACTCAGCCCATCGGCGTCGGTGCCACTACTTCCTATAACTGTTAAAAACAAACTTGAATCATGTATGAGAATAATTGCCCCGCACAACTTTTCATTGACAACTGAAGATCTCCAGACGTTAGAAAGAGAACAAGAGAATCAACAAGCGCTAGCATACTTAAGAAGCTTCAAACGAGTCTACAATCTTTTACTAAAACTGACCGAGAATAATGATTTCAACAAGTGGCCATATGAAATATGGAAAGAAGATGTTAACAATGAAACAAGCTTGGAGGATTTGGAGGATAAGTTCTTAAACTCGACAAAGTTTATTTTAACAGACTTCGCCAGTAAATGTAATAGAAGGATGGATTTTCTACAAAAATACGAAAGAACGTTCTGGGTAGATCGCGTTATTCCCATTTTTCAAACTATTGGTGATCAAACAAAGTATATTGGTTACGATTGGTGCGAAGTAGAACCGGCATATCACAAACGATTTACAATGGACCCGTTAACTCTCAAAAGGACTTCTAGAAGATGTGTCGATGGTTTAGGGTACAATAGTTGACACTACGATGTAATCAATATGGAATCGTCAGGTTCTTCATCTGTGGAAAATATCACCCATGTACAAGATGACTCGTTGAAGGCAATCCACGCTTCCAAATGCATGTTAGATCATATCATCATCAACAACTTAAACATAAACTACGTAACAATGACTCAATGCAAAATAATTAGCATTCAGACAAACTTAAGAATACTACACTCTCTACCTTCCAACTTGATGATAAATCGCCAAGAAAATATTTTTTTTCTGGAAAACAGAAGTGCGAACATCCCAACTACGATCGCGGACAAATATGACTGGGTACACGTTTTTGATATGCTTGCATTTCTTATCACCACATTGAACGAACAAGAGGCATTGTTTGAAAAATTAAATAAGGAGCGAAATGGTGTAATTCAGGTGGATCCTGGCGATACAGTTTCAGCATGGATGGAACACCAAGAATAGATATGATTTTTATTCATATAAAAAACAAACATTACCCTTTCACTATCAAAAAATACCCATTGCATTTTTTATACTTTATTATTTGTATCTACTAATAAATAAAGCTGGTATTTATTCTGGAGCTTGCATTAACTATAAATAAAATAAAAACTAGTAGTCAACATTTTATCTTTTTCATTCCCTTCTTCTTGGATTCAAACAAATATGGGATTACATTAGTTTTTTTTATAAAATATAAAAAAAAACTAATTAAACCCCCTAATATATGGAATAAAACGGTTTCATTTCTTTAATAGATATATTGATAGTAGGAAATAATAGAAAGTATTAGGAAATATTAGGATATGTAGATGAAAATAATGAATACATAAGAAGATCGTATCAAGAAAAGTTTTGGTAGAAATGTAAATTTCTAGAAGGGCCTTCTTTTGGTCTGAATACTACATCGTTTTTGACTTCAGGTATGAATTTAAATGCATGAATTTGTGATTCCACAGCTTGGTAGAGCTGGCTATATTGATTGCGTAATTGATGATTACTTTTGAAATACCAAATAGTTGCATTTCTTGTGCTGCTGCTCGTCCATTGACAGGTCTTTTTGTTTTTAGTTGGATTTAATAAATCCAAGAGTGAGGTTGCATCATTATATAATATGCTAGGTTCAGGCAACAGGCGCTTCGTTAGATTTTTAATTTTCTTATTCCAATCAAACTGTTTCTTTATTCTAGTGATACGAATGTTTCGGCGCTGGATAAATTTTAGTTGTGAGGAAAATAATAGTTGTGTGATGTATGATAAATAAATTACCTTTATACAATTTTTAAATTTAGAAAGGTCTGAAAATATCTCTACAACCGCATTACGTTTGAATACATCGTTAAAATACGTACTACCATACATATTGCCATATTTCTTGAAAAATTCACTGTAGAAAGCGTTGATATAATGAATGGCTTGTCCTTTAATTAATTCTGGAGAGGATCGACTCAAGAAAACAAGAGCGTTTTTCCATAAAAGGTCGCCATTATTACCGACTATACATTTGTAGTGATTTACTCCTAATTTCACTTCTAAATCATTCACATCCAGAAAGTAACTCATTCTTGTATTATTAGAGACATAATTAGCTTGGACGTTGTCAGATTCAATTAGTTCTTCTGGATCATTGGTAAATTGACTGTCCGGGAAAAGTTTTCGTATCAAGCCATGTGAAATATCTACGTTTCCAAGAACAAAAACTTGATCGATACTTGAAAACAAGAACAGGTTAGAGAACATGATTATATCAGATGATTTACTGCGACGCTTATCCAGTATTTCTCCTATCTGACATTCATGGTTCCAGTCTTCAGGACGGCTTAGTACTCCTCCCATTAAGTATGAGCAAACGATTGCAAGCTTTAAAAATTGGCAACGGTTTTGAGGGATGTAGCAAGCACGTAAATTGCGAAACATGAAATAGTTTTGATGCCAGAAAGAGGATGAGTATTTAAAAACATCTGAAGATGACAGCCACATAATGTTATCCAGCAGCCAAGAGGAGTTAATTTTTTGTTCCTGTGTAGTAATAACTGCATTATATTGATTAGCTTCAACACGGAATTCAAACCTTATAGGGTAGGATTGAAATAACATTTCTTCTGTGCATATATCGTACCACGGCTAAAATAAATTAAAGCTTTCAAACAAAGGACAGTTTTTTATATTATCTCGTAATACTTACTATAAAGACATTCTCTATATTGTTATTTTGCATAAGACTTTTAATCCCAAAGTCTCGTGTTGCGCGATTTTTATGCGTATTGGATCTTTTAAAAAAAGGCTCTTTTGATAAAGAGTAAACCTGCACAGACACCAAACCTGTTTTTTTTATTAAGGTTTTTGTATTACATGCCTTAAATCCTCCAACATCACGAAAGAAACAAAATGGGTCTCTTCTTAAGTTGGCTAAAAATTATGATAACACAGGTATTGAACATTAGAAATCAATTGATTTTGCACATGAATTTAAAAGCAAAACTTACCTTCACTAGGCTTTCCGCCCAAGAAGAAATCCGCAACATTCTCTATTTCTTTTATGAAACCAGTAACTGGGATATTGTTAATAGGAACTATATTGTAACCAATGTCTATCCAGCATTTATCAGCTGGAATCAGGTCTGCATGAATATGGTAGCTATCTTGAAGCATGATTTTTAAGCGATGATCAAGTTGGTTGTTTGGAGCCAAATCAGGACGAGATGGTCCATCAAATATTTTTTTGAGTCCGTGAGCGTATGTAATGAACTTAAAACCGCCAAATTTGCGCTTAATTTCACTGTTGGTGGATGACATTATTTGTTCATGGATAAGGTCATGAATATTGCTGATATCGGATGCAGTAAATGTTCTTTTAGCACCAATGATAGTCGCGTCATATGACAAAATAGGTTGAATATTCTTGTCTTTTAGCTTATCCTTAATAACTGGAGCAAGAACTTGGTTGTAAAACAATGAACAATCTCCTTTATTTAAATATGGAGACTTTTTATTGCACAAATTAGGGAAGATGATGTTCACCTTTTATTGAATAACAATTAATAACTTTCAATTTCATAATATTTAGAACCATACCTTGAAGTCGCCAAACTGAATCAATTGTAAATTTGGCAGACGATGAGCATACTCTCGAATGGTTTTGGTACCACATTCAAATACCACAATGGCATTCATATCTGAAGAAATGGTGTACTCATTAAATGGCCTAAGAATAAGCTTTAAAGTTGCAGTTGGTAAAAAACACAGGCGATCCGATATAAACGAAAGTGAATCCAAGTCAATGACATATTTTAGACTTGAGATCTTTTCTGTTGCCATACGGACGTCGATTGTTGTATTTGGTAAGTAGCTTGATATACCACTGAAAAGAAGATTTACAACATCTCTATGTTGCTTTATAGATCCAGTGGCACTACTATCTTTCACCCGAACAAGTTCCTTGACAAATTCACTGAGTGAAAGGACACCTACAAAATATCATTAATATTGAATTTCCGAAAAAATATTTGTTCCTCTTACATGTATTATTTTGGCCAGACATTTAAGAAATGAGAGATAAAGTTGTTTTTTGAGAAGTAGATTTTAAAACAAGTCGTAATAAAAAAAAATGCAAAAGAGAAAACTGAGATTTTGACAAGAAAAATCATTCAATTCGTAACATGACAATGTATTAATACAAAGCGTATACTGTATTAGTTAGATCAAGCCCGGGTCACGCATCTTTGCACGTTTTAATGTCACGATAGCAAGAGATGCTATCATTCATAAGTTGAAATTTAATGACGATATTCATCTCTATTCCTTGTACAAAAGAAGGTGAATGTAATTGAAATCGCTTGAAGTGCTCGTCAAAAAAAAGTAATCCTAACCTTGTCCATTCAAACTATTTTAATCACTCCAAAGGTTACGACAACTAAAGGGTTAGTGAAATAATATAAATAGAAATGAAAACAAATAGCCAAACTTATCACGAGTAGCGAGGAGATCTATAAAATAGGAAGGTGGGGGAGGGAATTAAGGTTTAGCCGCTGATGAGTTGGCAAAGGTGGCAAAATAAACAAGGTAAAAATAGCGTCAAAAATAAAACGGATTTGAGTTTGACGAAGTACAAACACTTCAAAACAAAAAATAAACTAAAAAGAAAAAAACTGATAGATCAAAATTTTGAGGACACTCTCCCCCCCCCCATTTTTTTTTGGTCATCTTGGGGGATGTTGTAGAATGGGTATTCTAATGTGACACGAAATAAAGCATAAAGTAAAAACAAATAATACCACTTTTCATCGCTTTAATTTACTATTATTTTCATTTTACTTGAACCACATCGTTAAAAGTCCTATTTGAGTTTCTCTTTTTAAATAATACAAAGTTTTACACTTCTATTGTCGCGCCTAGAGGCAAATTTGAAGCGGAAGCCCAGAAAATGTACAACTATCATCGAGATTGAAAGATAAGAAATTTTGGTTGGATACAACAGGAAAGAGATAAATAGTTGAACTCTAATAATATACAAATCGCCAAAATATTTACAAGAAAAACAAATAAAAATCGTCTTTTTTTGACTTGTCATTTCTGGATCGAGTTTGCGTCCCCAAAAAAAAAGTCTCCATCCGTCACGTTGAATTGAATCACTATACTTAAATAAACAGAGCTTGGTTTTTATTGATGATTTCTACATATTGTATTTTTCCAATCGGTTGGCGGATTGTGATTTTTTTTCTTTTTTTTTTTTACAAAGTGGTAAATGCTTGTAATCCCTTCTCAGTTGTTCCAAAGTGACCATCAACCAAAGAAAAGATGTTGTTAATAAACTCAGGATCGTACTGTAACAACAATAACATAGTTTAGTAAACATTTATACATAAATGAACCAATTCAAATAGCCTTTTTACCTGACAAGCACGTGTACAATCTGGAGCAAAGTTGGCTTCAATGACAAGGGGCTTGAATTTATCATTCAACATAATATCAAAGCCATAGACACCAAATGAATCAAACTTAGTTTCTTTCCCAGAAAGACCAATGGGCTGCTGTTCAGTAACAGCAGCAGCCAATACATCTAGATAACTAACGTCAATACATACACAAGGAGCACATGCCTACTAGATATTTACCTTTTATACGTTGATTGATTTCTGCCTGAATAGGGTCCCATTTGATATCGTGTTGTTTTTCCATATTACTGATGAAGCTCTTATGATCGAGTTGCGTCATTTGATAGTTGGAATAGTTCATGACAGTGAAGTGGCGTTCATAATCATCCAGGTTATCCAAACCAAATTTTTTATTTGCAAGACGGACCCAAAACATGTTGTAAACACAGGCAACCAATGTAGGATTGATGCGGCGAACCAAAACAATATAACGAAGATCAAACTTCTTTCCGTTATAAAGACAGGGAGATGTTTCATAGGCTTGCACAATCTTGGGAATAGAGTTGTCATGCTGACGAATGATTTCAGACAAGTTGGTTGTAATATCAAGACCAATGCCACGAGCTGTGTTCCAGGGTTTGGTGATCCAGAGATTATGCTCATTATTGTCTTGGTTCTATCGGACTAGTGGTTAATATCACATTCAAAAAAGTACTTAAAAAGGGCAATATATCTATAATACCTGTAAATAATGACCGACAAATTCACTCAATTGCGTGACAACATTGTATGTTACAGGATACCAATCAGGCAAACCAAATGACTTTCTATGTAAATATTAGTAACAATCATCATGATTATATATATGTCTATATCTATATCTATACTTACTGAATAAGTTGTGCCATATTCTGTTTAAAAGTAAAGCAACTCTCGTTGGGAAACTGGTTGACAATCTGGCCTGGTTTCAAACTATCCCATTCCTGGAAATCAGATGAGGTCCAGATAATATCAGCTTGGTTAATATTTTCCGTAAATCTGACGTTATCCAGCTTTAGGTACTGCTGAACAAAGCTTGTATCTGTATAAATGACAATAGGGTCCGACTTGGTTTCCTTTGCATTATTTTCCTTCAAAGCTACGATGGCCTGATCAGCACTAGTCACCTTGGCGCATGGAGTGAATGACACCTTTTTGAGTGCTTCGTGCTCAAACTTGATGGAAGCAGCAAGGTTTTTCTTACCCTCCTCAATAGCATCACTTAATAACACTCTATCTTGGAAAGCAAAGAGATAGGCGATTTGATCAGATTTGCGCTTCAAGTCCTTTGGTACCAAATCAGCAGTGATGATATCACCAGCCTCAATATCCTTGATGGGGAAAAAGACACTATAAGGTATCATTCCTGAAGCACCACGAGAAAAGATGAATGGTATACACACAACGTTGGGGTCGGCAGAATGGCAAATGGATGATCCAACCTCATCATTAATGTACCAGGCAGTTTGAGTAGCAGGCTGGCCACTCTCCTGAAGGATAGAGTAGGAATAGGTTTGGATATAGGACCACATCTTTTGATAGACGTTGTGGACTCTGAGTTTATACCATGCCTGTTCTCTCTTTTGTCTCTTCTCTAGCCTTTCCTTTTCTTCTTTCTCCTGCTTCTCCTGTGGCTGACCACTAGCCAACATTTGACCCAAAACTTGATCTTGAAGCCTATCTT
>VCJL01001284.1:15203-27760 GCA_024139405.1 Backusella mclennaniae | reverse complement strand
AAAAAAAAAAAAAGGCTTTCTAAAAATTTGGTTCTGCAATAGATCATAGTGATATTTTTTTTATGAATCATTATAAATATCAAGTAGAGCATCATAAATAACAGCTGAAAGCTATAGTAGACTGAGGTGCCTTGCATATTGATGCTATAACTCCTAGGCAGAGGAGCTACAGAATCAACCTACAGTGGCTATTAAGCTCTATTTCAAAATAAGGGATACCACCTGTAATAATGGATGTATATTTAAAGATAAATTGCCTTTCATTCGTAGATCTAAACCGTAGACTGTAACCATCAAAGAGCTCTATCTATCCGAAATAAAAGAAAGAAAAAATATATGCTGGGAAACAATGCATAAAACACGGATGGTGCCGATCGTAGAACTTAATAAGCTATTAGTTCGCCGTACATTCCGAAGAGCGTACTGAACTAAAATGAAATTATATTGAGGTAAATAAATTATTTGGTGCTGACTATATAACGCTTACCTTCAATGTATTGAGTTTTTCAAAATAGTGCCAAAAAAAAAAGGGATCTAAAGATCCCCAGTCATTATTTTTTTCTTTTTTACTCTGGAAAGTAGCGAGCCCTCCTTCAAATATATTATTTAAATAACAAGGAGCCACTTTGATTTATAAACATTAGATATTAATTATTACAGCTGTTATAGTGGACAATTTATGAATGAGGGATATCACTTGAAGATGGGTTGTCGATCACCACATCGATAAACTTATTCTTTATGGAATTACTTTTGTAACTTTATTGGCACTCATGGTTTCTGTAACGATAACTCTATATTGACTTTATGCTTGGCTTATTCTCTACTTTCGAATGTTTTAAATTTCAATTTCGATGTTTGGCCTAAGCACTGAAATTGAAAAATCCAATTTTCGACGTATTTTATTGGATTAAAAAAAAACCCATTTTTTTTTTCTTTACCACTTTTATGCGTGTAACTTTTAGGAACTTTAAGAAACCCTCTCGCATGCCCATCTCTAAAACGATGATAATAAGTAGAAGAATGGACTGCTAATGTTTGTACTTTATATAAAAAGGGGCATGGTTATGACACGTGATTATAAAAAGTGAATGCTGTGAGAATACCCGACTGCACTGGCCTTGAAAAAGAACACACAAAGTTTTTTTTTTTTTATTCTCTTTTTCTACTCTATACTTTTTTTTTATTATTATTACGTGATCAATGAATACTGTAGCTGTATTGGGAGGTGGAATATCCGGATTATCCACAGCATACTATCTTTCAAGACTCACACCATTGAAGGTGCTATTAATTGAAGGAAAGGAGCGTGTGGGTGGATGGATACAAAGTCAGCGAGTAAAGGATGATATATTATTTGAGGCAGGACCCAGGAGTTTAAGACCAGAAGGTGCAAATGGAGCCATATTATTAGAGATGGTAGGATGGATATTTGGTTTTTTTTTTATGATGACAAGATTGTTTATGAATTTGGTTATTATTAGTTACAACACCTTAAATTACAAGATGATATTTTGAGTGTTCCAACATCTGACCCTGCTGTAAAGCATCGATACATCTATTACAAGGATAAAATCAACACATTGCCATCAGGACCTGTTTCACTGTTAAATCGACCACCCATTTTCAAGTCGGTCATCTTGGCCGGTATGCTAGAACCATTCCGCACGTCAAGGTTTAAGAACGGAGAACCAAAGGATGGTGTGGAAGATGAATCTGTCTATTCGTTTATGAAACGTCGATTCAATCAACACACAGCAGCTAATTTGATGGGTGCTGCTTGTCATGGTATTTATGCTGGTGATGCAAAACAACTCTCGGTACAGTCAACATTCCGTATGCTCTATGAGGCTGAAAAACAGTATGGCAGCGTGGTTGTGGGTTTGTTACGGGGTGCAGGGAATACTACTACTTTTCGTGAACGTGGTATGGCAGTAAGAGCTCGTGAAAGTGATCCAGAGTGGTTTGGTAAAATGGAAAAAATGAGCATGCTGGGTTTAAAGGATGGTCTGGAAACAATACCAAGGAAATTGGAAGCTTGGTTGGCTGCGTCGCCAAACGTTGAAATCATTAAAAACGATACCGTAACATCATTGGAGTTTAGAGATAAAGAAACAAAGGTATTATTAATTAGTCTAACAACTTTTGATGATGATTGCTTTTACTTAGACTCTTTTTACTTTTTTACGCGATAAAAATAGATCAAAACAAATCAATCAGAATATCATGCAGAGCATATTATATCTGCTTTACCTTCTTATTGTCTTGAAAAGATTTTACCTGCCAAATTACCCCACCTTTCTCACAATCCTGTTTCTGATGTCGCTGTCGTCAATGTAGCATATGGGGATGATGCCAAGTTTGAGTATGATGGTTTTGGATTCCTTACACCTCATCGTGACACAAAGTATCCCATTCCCGTTCCGGGTACACTCGGAGTCATATTTGACTCAAATGCCATGCCGGGACAAGAGCGTCAGCCCGTTACAAAACTAACAGCAATGCTAGGCGGATGTGACTGGAAGGACACTTTTAACACACCCATTGATCAGTTGGACCCTCAGGTGGCATATGAAAAGACATTGGAAGTGATGAGCAAGTTTCTTCAGATTGATGCTGAGCCGATTGCACACATGATTCACCTCCAGCAAAAATGCATCCCCCAGTATGTTGTAGGTCATGACGCACGGATGAGGGAGCTTCATCAAGCCATTTCAAAAACGTACGGCCATAAAATGAGTGTAACGGGTGCAAGCTACATGGGCGTCAGCGTTCCCGATTGTATAAAGAATAGTCGACTTTTGGTTGAAGACTTGATGGTATCTGGTGCATTGGGCTCACAGCAAAAGGTGGTAACAGGATTAGACAAGGTTAATGATTTAAATGATAGCCATAGAATTAGTAAAGGAAACACGGATGTCATTTTGAATACAAAGTAAATTCAACAAGGTGGATGTCTATTAACAATAAAACTTCTCTCTCTTTTTTTTGTATATATTTTTATTTGTTTTTATTTCCAACATTTGGTGGCACATAACGATGGTAACAATGAATAAATAATGACAGTAGCGGTAAAAGTGATAATCTTGCTATACATATGTACATATTTGTCAATGAGAATATGACGGTGGTGGGCAAGTGGCCTCCGAATAAGATGGTAGCCCATCCAAAACAGGTTCTTGAGCGGGTTGCTGTCTTCTCATATCCATAACAGCCATGCCTAAATATTCACAAATCGATTCTCTGTTTTTTGCCTTGTCCTTTGGAAACATCATGTCTATTCTGATATTTGTTTGATCTAGTGTGACAATATAAAAAGTAATTGCATCCTTATCTTGATATTTGTGTTTTAAAGATTGAAAGTTGGCAAGAAGAAACTCACACGTGTCGAAATGATCTTGCTCTTTAGGATGCATACTATTCAGTTGTGAAATGAAAGCCAAACGGTGATCTGTAAGATGAATAGATGCTGATTTTGAGATACGGTAGTGGTTTCCGGTGTAGATGATGACTTGAATAGGTTCATGATTGTAAAAAAATGTTTCAGACTCGCTGACAGCTGGAATACGATAAAGAATAGTATTTTCCTTGTCGGTTTTTGTATAGAGATATGCTCTTGTTTGATTAAATGTTGCCATTTAGAAATAAATTTAAGACGGGAAAAGGGATGCTAAAGAAAAAGGTAAACTGGGATTGTTCCCCTCTTATTTTTTATATCTCATCTCTGTATAAACTCCAAGTTGCTATGTCTCATTTAAAAAAAATTTTTTTTTTAAGCTTTCGATTATGTAATGTGTCTCAAAACTAGCATAAAAATGGATAATAACGATCAGGATGACGTTAATGTATTTATGTGCCTTACAGTAGTTAGATAATAGTGGAAATTTAAATCTATATTTGCTCAAATAAGCTTGACAATGATCTTGCAGTTTGTAGTACCAAAAACCTGCTAGTTTCTCTCTCTTTTTTTTTTTTTGATTTCATGTTATTTAGACTTGTTTTATGTATTTTATTTATACAAATAAAGGTTATTGGTTCGTTTTTACATTTAAAGCACCGTAAAAATGCAAAAAAAGTTTCCTTTTCCTTTCTTTTCTCTTTTACTCTTTTTTTTAATATGACAAACACTTCAATTACAGATGATCAAAAAACAAATTTATTTGAACTTGCTATAGAAGGTACATATATTAGTATTTACTCTATTCATAACCTAAGACTAAACTATTAAATAGCAAAGGATAACTCGTATTCCCCTTATTCAAAGTTTAGAGTCGGCGCTGCTCTATTAACAGCTGACGGTACTTTATATAAAGGTAGGTTCTATCCACATTATTCATGTTTTTGTTGCTTGCTTTACTAATATAAAATACCTGTTAGGCTGCAACGTTGAGAATGCTTCATATGGTAGTTTAACTTTTTCGAGATGAGATGAGATGTAGTTTAACAAAAATATTATAAAAATACAGGAGCGGCTATTTGTGCAGAAAGAACTGCCTATGTAAAAGCAGTGGTAAGAAACGTACATTAAAATCGGGCGTGAGAAAAAAAAACATTCAACACGAATATTTTAGAGCGAAGGACATCTCGAATTCAAAGCACTCGTCGTATCCTCTGACCAAGAGGATTATATTTCCCCTTGTGGTATCTGCAGGTATGGTTTTATTTTGGTTTCCTGGTTTTATCCTAATAATTACCATAGACAATTTATTTCAGAGTTCAGTAAAGTTGATATGCCAGTTTACTTGTTGAACTTAAAAGGTGCAGCCAAGGAGACAACAATGGGCGAATTGTTGCCTTTTGCTTTTGGGCTAGAGGAAGGGAAAAAGTTTTTGATGTGAGCTGAAACATATAAAATGTACCTGCATTTTGATAAATAAACAACGGCAAATCAGGAATTTATTTACTTTTGCCGTATTTTTTTGTGGTTAATTTATGGGTGGTGTTACAAGTTTTATCGGCGCAAAGAAGCTGTGTGTATTGATGCAAGAGTGCTTATCTTTTTTTTTTCCTATCTTTTTTATTAATAGTCGAAAAATGTATCTCAAGTATCGGATCTGGTCACACTCTGGAAATAAATCAGAACAAACAAACATGCAGTGTAATACCATCTTTTGTTTACCATTGAGCAATTAAAGTTTTCCCACCGAACCAACCCATGATTGACTTTTCTTTTTTTACTCTGGGAAATGTTATCTCATTTGACTATAGTATACAATCTTGCACTTCGACTCCAAGTTAAAAAAGAGTGAATTGTATTTTATTATTAATTAACATTATGACTATCACCAAAGCTCACATTTATTTATTGGATTCATTTTACTACCAGCTGGACAATTGTATACTTCAGCAAAATGCTTTGAGTTTTGAATGGCACCATTGACACGCCAAAGAGGTGGTGAGTGTTCATCAGTAAGAACCTATTTGATTAGATTAATATTATTAGTTATAAAATAAAATCTTCATGGAATCCTATAGTCTCTATATAATAATAATCTTACACTCTTCTTGGCTTGTGCCTTGGTAGCCTTATGGCACCAAATACGGCCAAAGTTGACAAAAAACAGTTGTTCAGGAGTTAAATGCTCCAAACCAGGTAAAAGCACATTGTTGTATCGCTTACTCTCTCTATCACTATCATAGCGCTCTTTCCATGCAATAAATGACTCTCCCAAACCGCCATTATCAGCCAAATTCTCACCAAGAGTCAGTTTACCATTAACATGAATGGATTCGCCATTGTCCACATCCATAGTAAAATTGGAGTACTGCTTGATGAAACATTGTGATTTGTTATCAAAGGCTTTGGAGGTCTCTTCAGTCCACCATTCTACAAGGCGACCCTGAGCATCGAAATGTCTACCCATATTATCAAAACCATGCTACATAAATTCAGTGTCAGTATCTATTCAGGTGGACGATTTTGAGCAACTTACAGTCAACTCATGACCAACAACTACACCGATACCACCATAGTTCAAATAGTCGGGATATTGGCTGCTAAAGAAAGGACTTTGTAGAATACCAGCGGGGAATACAATCTGTAATAATAGCTTAATACATGAACGGTGATATTTAATAGTACTCTTACCTCATTGAATGAAGGGTTATAGTAAGCATTGACTTCTTGAGGATTCATGAGCCATTTTGAACGATCAGGCGTCTGGCCAACCTGCTTCCACTGCTGAGAGATGGCCCATTCACGGCCTCTCATATAATTACCAAAGAAATCGTTTCCTTTCACTTCCAAATCAGTATAATAGTCTGAAAGCGAAACAGGTGACATGATATCAGGTGTCTTATCAGGATAACCGACTTTGCGAATGAGCTGATCCACTTTTTGGACTGCACGCTCGCGAGTTTTAGCATCAAGCCATGCCAAATCTGGTAATCGCTTGACAAATACTTGCTTGATTGAATTGACAAAATCATCTGCGCGTTCCTTTGCATCGCCACCAAACTTATCCAAAACGTAGTATCGGCCTGCTAAAAATCCAACAAATCCATTTACCTCATCTAAACAAGTATCCCAGCGTGGTTTGACCGCCTTTGGGTCAGTTCCGATCAAAGTAGCAGTCAATTTACGGATAGGCTTTCTCACTTCCTCATTCAATGCATTTGCATAGTTGTAAATGGCTTGCCAAGTAAAGTAAGCTTGCAATGTGTGTTCGGAAGTCTCCTGCAACAGCTTTGAAACGTTTCCGATATAAGTAGGAGAAGTGACAACAATCTTACCAGGATGAGGAGCGCTATCGGGTAAGAGATGATCAACGTAAAGCCCCCAATCGATACCAGGAACCAGTGCGGCAAGTTCTGACAGAGAATAGGGATTATAAATTGTTTCAGGATCTTGCAACTCTTCCGGCAACTGACTGATGGCAGCCAACTCTTTCTCAAAGTCAACAACAAGACGAGCACTGTTTTTTATCCAATCAAATTCGGAACCAGTGCCATCAAAGACAGCCTTGAGTGTATCGACGACTGCTTCCTCAAGAGCATTCACGGTAGCATTTTGTGTGTAGTATACTTTGGAGGGTAAAGTCAAACCTGATTGGTAGAGCTGAAGTGAATTTTGTGTGGGGTCTTTGGGGTCTGCATCAACCATAATCTCAAACAAAACACCGATATCACGCTGTGCAAAATAGGAAAGCCCTTGTGTAAACGAGCGCGATTGCTTTGTTATTTTCTTGACCTGTCTCACAATATCGTGAATGGGACCGGCTCCACGCTTGTCAATGGCGTCCTGATTCATACAAGATTCGTAAAGAGCCTTGACCTTTTCAAAATTTTGCTTATCAACCAACTTTTTAGGATCGGGTAAAACAGAGGTGTGAATGTCGTCGAAATCACGGGAGAGGATGCCATGTAAGACTTGCTTGTTTTGCTGAATCAAGGAAACAAAGGCATTAATCGAAGACTTTCCGTCGGGAATTTCATGGCTCTTTTCCCAGTTACTACCTATAGTGTTATAAAATAACATTAGCTTCATGTTGTTATTTGCTTAATATTCCAACAACTTGCAAGTATATTCATAAAAGTTATCACAAGGATCCACTGTTAAATCAATATCCTACAAAAATAAATTAATATGCAAGGTGCATTGTTATTCTCGCATTTTTTTTTTTTACTTTTAATATCTCTGCAGCTGTCAAGACGCACTCTGGAGTTAAACAAACAGGCTATCATAACAAAGACAGTGAGCATAAAATGCATATATACTACCCTAATAACTTACTGTAGAGCTGTTATGTGTTGGGATAGGCTTGATGGGTGAGGGCATATTATCTTCAATAGTATGTCGAGCATAAAGTCCAGCAAGTGCGCACACGGAAATAAGTAAGGCGACAGAAACACCAAACAACGACTTTTCCAACAAGGTAAACTTGCCATCAACTATGCGATTGTTCTGTTCATCGTCATCTCGTAAAAGTGGTTCTCTTTCCTCCATTATTATCAGAGGTAAAAGAAAAAAACGTGATAGAAATAAAAGTAAAAAATGGGGAATTTCTCTCTCTCTCCAAATAT
This sequence comes from Backusella mclennaniae, assembly GCA_024139405.1. NCBI lineage: Eukaryota > Fungi > Mucoromycota > Mucoromycetes > Mucorales > Backusellaceae > Backusella > Backusella mclennaniae. The sequence goes on along the minus strand of VCJL01001284.1, from coordinate 19,738 downwards.
ATATCTCTCGTACACTCATTCTTTTAATTGTTCAGTGCAGTCACACGCTCAATATGGTATTTTTTTGTATATTAAAAATTGCTACTACCATTTCTTTATGAGTGTTTTTTCTTTCTGTTTTGTTGCATTCTCTTTATTTTAGTTACACTTCTTTTACCAATATTTCTGTTGACAGCTGTTTACCATTCTCGGAAAAATAGTAATGCGCAGTTTTTCATGCTTAAAAACTGATATCATTAGCAAGGTGGCACAAGATACCACCACATTATGCTCACCCTCTTCGGGAAGGGTCTCGTTCAGTCTTTTAGAATTTAAATTCACATGAATAAGAAAATACTTGATGGAATCCATATCTTTTTTTAATATTTTGTGCAAAGAAATTGATTGGCTGCATATTTCTGTAGGACAAACCGGGATCATCCCTTTCTTTTGCCTCTTACTCCATCTCCAAGATCCTATCTCAGCTAATTAAAGGATAGTATCTTTCAATGTCAACAAATAAAGCTACAAAACATTTCAGAGTTGATAGAAAAATGAAAATTCTACATAACCATTGTCTATGATTTCTTTTTTTGGTACCTTGTTTATAAATGTTTGTAATATTATTTCATATCATAGCAGCAAAATTAATATCAGAAATGGACGAAGCGCAGCCTAGCAACGCCAAAGAAATATGAAGATGCCGAATAAAATCATTTAGGAGGGCAATTATAACATCTATATAATAAATCATCATAACTGAAATCCTACTGGTAAGCATATATAAGATGAGACTGATGTTGCCACAGTAGAGGAAGCAAGTTTTTGAACCTTAATACCAGACTGAATTATGCCATATATCGCGAAAAGAGCCTTCTATCTATTAAGGAATAATATTTTACAGGCAATTGAATATTCCAAGTTTTACTCTATATATACAATGGCGCTGTCATTCTTTTTCTTGCCATTATCCTTCTTACTTTACCTTATATTGATACATGTGCTTTTGAAATATCCTTAATACAATCTATAGATCCATAATTAAGAGAGCATCAAATTAAAGTACACCTCAACTTATAGAATATTTCAAAACCAGCAACAAAACAACCTCTTTTATGAATCCAACGCAAAAGATAAACATGAAAACAGGTCACAAAAAAGGGGCGGCTTGTTTTAAAAATTCAAGAAACTCTCGATTTTATTTGTAACAGTTTTAAGGGTCCAAAATGGCTCGACAAATAAAACATGCTGTTCCCTTACAAGAGAGTCTCGTAAGCAACAGGAGCAATGGTCTGAGGGACATTGAACTTGGCAGAGACGAAACGAGCCTCACGAGGCTGGGCAGGGATTCTCTTCAAGTTGAAAGGAACTATTTATGGAAATAAAATGAGATGCAGAATCTAAAGGTATATAATTATAATACATTACCCTTAGCTTCCTTAGCTTCCTTCTTCTTTTGAGCGTTAGACTTGACACGATCCAAGAATTCCTGACGGCACTTGGAGTGCTTGACGTGCTCAACGCGAAGGTTAACACGCTTCTCCATGTAGCGGTTACCAACTTTCTTGTGAACAATGACACCAACAGAAGACTTGGTGACGTTGAAAATAACACCAGTACGACTAGTGCACACAAAAAAGGGTTGTTTGCATAAATCATCCTCCCATTTTAACCAATAATAAACTTACCCATGGTAAAACTTGTGGGGCATACCCTTTTGGACAGCGGCATTGGCCTTGATATCAACGATATCTCCAACCTTGTAGATCTTCAAGTAAGTAGAGAGAGGGATAGAACCATGCTCTCTAAAGTTACGAGAGAACATATGGCGAGTACGAGCACGAACTTTATTTCAAAATTTCACCCCCAAATATCGGTAAAATAAAATTAATTCAAAGATACTTTACTTGTCCTCATTCTAATGTACTTACGACCAAATGAGTGAGGCATTTCTAAGGTAATAATAGCAAGTTAGTATTTTTTCATTCATTTTGGATAAAAACAAAATCCATTCAGCAACATGTTTAAACAAATTCCCAACATGCTCCAAAAGTTTATGATTCAATTAATCGAATAAAAGCAAAGCGTCCAAATACATACTCAATAGATCCTAACGCACAAAAGGCTGAAATGGGTGGAAGAGGAAGATTTCAACGTTCTGCCAGCAGTGCCAAATAAAAAAAAAAAAAAATCGAAAATCAAAAAAAAATCCAACTCGTCTCTTGATTGGATGATAAAATAACATGTCATCAGCTATCGATCTGAAGAGGTTTGATTGGATGATTAAAACAATATGAGAGGATCCACACTAAGGGAGTCTTGGTCTTGATCCTGAACTGTAAAATATGTTCAACAGTGTGCTTTGTACGCTATACAAAATAAACATCTCAAAATGAATCGTATTTTGTAAAATATGTTTTTATTTTTGAATGAACCGTCCTTTGAAAAGACTTGTAGATGTTTGGACCTGAACTCTTTTATGTGTATCTAATTAAACTTTAAATGCATATCAATATAAAGCGTTTAAAGTTATAAACACTGCTGTTAGTGCCCTTTAAAGCCCAGATGAATGCGTTTTTTTTTTAGTTTTATTTATTTATAATCCTCAGCCACGTCGATAACGTTATTTCATAAATGTAAAGTAATCATTTACTTCTCGGTGTAAATGGAGAAGCATCGATATGTTTCTTTCATTTGGAAAGTTGATCACCCGTAGAATGAAAAGAAAAAAAGAAAGAAGAGAAAAGCATACCAAGCCCTTTTTTTTTTCTACAGCATAATTAATGCACGTTTTTCATAGGCTAGAGGATCGCCAGAGTACGCTTTAACCAAGTATATTACCTGATTAATGACGAATTTAGCTAATTATATTTTTGCATTTCTTTTTAGTTGGCTTGGCAGCTCAGAAAACCGAGGCAAAGAGGCAAAGAGACAAAGGTTAATTTATTTCATGTTAGATTCAAATCTAATTTGTTTACGGAAGTGGTACAAACCCAAGATGAATAAATTACTTTAATAGTCGCCAAAGAAGAAAAAAAAATTTCTTGTTCAATACGAGGATATTTTACTTGGTTTATGTTATTCAGGTTTTTTTAATGTTTATACATGATTCTAAATTTCAAATGATTATACTAAACGTGACTAATAACCTGTTTGAAAGAAACTTTCAAGTATTGAATAAAACAAGAAAAGCTAGACTTTTCTTTATAAATAATAAACAAATGGGATTGTTATTGTTTTGTATAAAAAGGGGGCACATTATTGGCTTTGTATGTTTTATTATATATTGTACAAAATGAAAATAAATTAATAAATAATGAAGGGGAGAGGGGGGGGGGGTAAAATCCGTGCATCAAGTTATGAGTGAAAAGTAGGATATAATTTTCTATGGACATCTTTAAACATATTGTCCTTCTTCAAATAATGTACAACCATGGTATTGTTCACGTCAATTTCCTTTGAATACACTGTGCCAGAATCAATGTGATCGTGGATCCTGCAGTTTCGAACCTGGTAATTCACATTCTTGTCGATACTAGCCCATTTGAACCATTTTTGAATCTGTGAATCTTCATGCCCACTCTTATATCTTTTTGGAATAGGAGAGGATGCGACCCAACTTGCCAAATCGTATGATAATCCGTAACACTCACCACCCATAAACGTGTCCCCTACCAAGTATCCCCAGTACGACATGTTTCTACTGGTCAGAGATAGATCATCATATATACGCTCTAGTTGAAGGTAAGCATCATCATCTGCTTTCAAGATAAAGTCCATACGAGATCCCTTAAAGACATCTGTCAATAACCTATAGTACTCGAGTGTTTTGCCCTGGTTCATGTTTTCCTCGATATCCAGTGGTAAAATATCATGGTGCTGATCCATTTCCTCCCTCAGCTCCTTTGAAAGAGTGGACCCAATGATAAATTTATAATAGATATTGTCGGGTTTGTGTTGTAGATACGTTGATCTAATGGTTTCACGACGTCTTGCATTCTCTTTTGTGGTAAAGATGCCAACAAATACTTTGGTACTGCTGTTGTACATTGTAGAGGATTTGGAACACTGCCACGAGACGGGTTTCCCCAGATTTGGTGCATTCAGCGTGTAAATATGTAGACCTATTATCCATGCACTATATAATATCCCCGCCATGAATGTAAGAATGCTAGCGATCTTTAGATTCGTCATATCGTTATATTTTAGTGCGGTTTGTATTGTTATTATTATTATTACTTAAATATAAAGTAGAGTCTATTTACAGAGTTAAGATAATAATAAGTGTGGTAAAGGATGGAATAAAAAGGAAAGAATGTTACGAATATAAAAGAAAGAAGAGATGATATATAAAAAGAAAAAACTAAAAAGTTGAATTATATATATATATATTGAGTGATTTGGATTGAGTTGCATTTATATATTTTATATAAGACACTAGAAAAAAAATTGAATCTCCTTCAAATGGAAAGCTTAAAGCCTGCAAGTTTTCTTTTCTTCTCTTTGTAATCAACTTGTGAACCTTATTTGAAAGGGAAACAGAATCATTACCTTAT
>VCJL01001284.1:2167-13007 GCA_024139405.1 Backusella mclennaniae | reverse complement strand
TTTTAAAAAAAAAAAAAAAAAAAAAAAAAAAAAACGGAGCAAGTTATTACAAATAAATACACATCATAGTGGTAATTTTTATATAAATCACATACCGAAATATCAATATCTATTAAATCCTGGCTTGCATCACCTTCATGTGTTGCAGGAATCGATCTTACATACTCACGGATGGGTATCATTGCAGCATTACGGCATAATTCTTTCAAGTCACTACCAGAGCAACCAGCTGTACGTTGAACGAGTTCTGCCATGTTAAAGTCGGATGCCAAATCAATACTCTTTAATAACTATTTGTTTTTCAAGCGAATAAGTAAACAGCCATTTATACTACAACCCTTATTTCTTGGACATAGAATGAAAAATGCTCCCCTTATCCATTCTTTTCCCCCCAACACTTACAAGTTCCAAAATACTCTTTCTTTGTGCTTCACTTGGTAACTTTACAGAGAAACGCTTTGGCATTCTTCTTAAAATAGCAGAATCAATATCATTTGGTCTATTTGTTGCACCAAGAATAACGATACGACTATCCTCGCCCGTCGTCAAACCATCCCATAAGCTCATGAATTCAGCCTTCATCATACCCGTTGTTTCGTGATCTGTGCTTCTACGCTCTCTTAAAAACGAATCAATCTCATCAATAAAAACAATGGAAGGCTGTAATTTGCGTGCAAGTGTGAATACGGCAGATGCAAGCTTATTGGACTCGCCATAATACTTGTCGGTGAGTGTTGAGACATGCAAATTAATAAAAGTAGCGCCGCTCTCCTTTGCAAGTGCCTTTGCCAACATGGTCTTACCACAACCAGGTGGACCGTAAAGCAATACACCTCTTGGTGCTCCTAAAAGTCCAGAGGCTGATGTAAATAACTCGGGATAACATAGTGGATAAATGACACTTTCACGAAGATCCTGGATGATGGGATCCAAACCGCCAATTTCTGCTCCCCAAAAAAAAAAAGAGTCATAAATCAAAAAGGTTTTTCCACATTTTCTATATATCTCTTACGCTTAAAATTGACGGTGATTTCTTCAGGATGAATCACTTCTGCTGCAATAATTTGCTCATATTCTGTCAGCTTGATATCCTTGACCTATTTTAAAAAACATATTCAGTAACTATTTCCACAAAAAACACTTTTTAGTTTATTACACCAAGTCTTCCAAGCACTTTGCTACTCTTTGTCTTTGCTTCGTCACGCTTGGCTTTGGTTGGATCGAGCGATCCTACAACCCATTTAAAGGCAAAGTAAAAGGCTACCTGTGAAAGTGCAAATACAGCCACTGCAATCATCAACGCAACTTTAGTTTCATCAATTCATCTTTTATTATTGCAACTCGGCTTATTTACCATCGGCAGCATATTTTCTAGTCTCAGGGCGCTGTAACCACGATTTCATTTTTTCTTCTTCTTCTTTTGATAAAAAAGTAGTGATAAGGGGTGAAAAAAAAAAGCATATTAAGGGAAACTTTTCATCTAGCTATATTGTGTGGAGAGATAGCCTGGTTATCCAATCAGAAGCTTCGAATATCACCATTCGAGTGACTTTGAACCTTTCTCGCCCAAATTAAGACAGTTTGGGCTTATTAACCATCAACTAACTTTATACTATAAAAAAAAGTACTGTCATCGGTCATTATTCTTTCTCCATAACATATATTACAGGATGGTTTAATGAAGAGAAAGTGCTCCGAGATGATATCAAATTACTCTTAAGTATTTGAGAAAAATAACTCTGCGTTTAATTCATACAGTAACGGGCTTTACACAAGTCAGTTTTGTCTTTAATAAAATATCGTTCAGAATAGATATGAATATCTAGTAAATTAACCAAAGTGATGTCTTCCGTAATATTTTGGAAAGGGTTGTTTCTCTCCCGTCTTTTTTTTTTATTTTGAAAAATTGTGGTACAGAACCTGGCGATCTTCAATCAAAATAAAGCAATGAACTTTCATTTTCACATTAATGGTTAGCATTGATAAAATAGAGCAGTCTACTGAATTTCCGTTTCGTCCATCTTCTTTCAACTGGGTTGTACTCAGGCACAAAGATTTTAAATACTCAGTTTAAGGAAAAAGGGAATAGATGCATCTCCATAGAAAACTTCATACTTTAGGATTGGATGTCTATTACACTTAATGTAATAGACCTTGAGTGATAAACACAAAGAAGAAAATGATACCAAGACAATGTTCATATCACATTGATGTTAAAATATGGGATTATGTTCAAGCTGAAATAATGTTGTCTATAGAGAAAGTGTATGTTTATTTATTTATTCTCAAGATGTCGTTTCAAACACCATAATTGAATAACACGAGCTCCATAAAGAGCGCGAGGTGACCATGTCATATAGGATACATGATGGCCAGCCTAGAAAAAGAGTCGATGATTAGATTCAAATCCCTGAAATAAGGCAATAAAAACTTACTGGTAATAAAAGTAATTGGCAAAGAGGACCCATCACTTCAAAAAAAGCACATGTCAGTGATACGTTTCACAGAAATATATCGCTTTTTTTTTCTTTTTTTTTTTTTACCTTTATCATATGTCTCTTTGAATTTAAGAGAGACTCCATGGTCAACAAGTGTATCCCTCTGTCCAGCCAAAAGCAAGTGTGGTAAGAGCTTGTTTTCTTGTTTTGCTTTTTCCAAGACATCAACAGGGTTATGTTGCTTCAAAAAATCATAATCTATCGTCTCTAGCTTTGCAACTCTCTTTGAAAAGAACATGGCCGACTCGTCCCTGTATGTAATATCTAAAGCGCCGCTTAGAGATACAACACCGCGAACACTGGTATCAACATCTTCAAATCCGGGTTGGTATTTGGGATCATTCGTGCTAGCAGCAGTCAATGAAGCTAAATGAGCACCAGCAGAATCACCTTTTTTATATTGTGACAGATTTTTTTAATAAACATTTCCATAATAAATCATTTAAAAAATACCTGATAGAATAATATAGTTAGGATCACCACCAAATGAGGCAATATTTTGTTTTATCCAACGAATAGCACGTTTGACATCATAAAGATGAGTAGGGTAAGGATTCTTGGGAGCCAACCGATAGCCGATATTAACAGCAATCTATTATTAAATAATTAGCTTTAACTTGCCAGTCATCTGGAATTCAAATGCACTTACCCAATTGTTTTCACACACTAATAGCTTTTGATGAGGATAGAAATTATCCTTATTACCCACAAGCCAGGCACCGCCATGGATATGGACCTAATTCGTTTACTCATTTAATTAAACCCATAGCCACTATAGGTGATATCCTTTTTTCCCTCTCCTCCTCCTCTTTTTTTTTTCATTTCCGCTTACAATGACTGGTCTAGGCGAAGGGCCGACATTATTCGAAGTATAAATATCCAGCATCATTTTGCGAGGTTGATCAAAGTCCTGGTTGGTGGATTCTAATGCTTGTCTCTTCTCTTCATTGTTGGCATAAGTGACTGAAATGAAAAAGAAAAATTTATGAGGAACTTGTGCCTTGTTTTCATATGCTAATATAGAACTTACTATTTGGATGAATAATAACATTGGCGGCAGTCCAAAATGGGTTGATAAGTTTCTTTACATCTTCAAAACTGTAATGAACAAAAAAAAAAAAAAGTTTAAAACTGATTTTTTTTTACTACATGCTCCATTTTCTTGGGAGAGGAACTTACTTGAGAACGCTATTCAATGGCTTGCTATCAGGATCGATATCACGAACCATTAAATCAATAATTGGCTTTTCTTTCAACATTCTATAATAAATAACGACAAGACCTGCAAGCGTTGCATAATCCAAAACCCACATCAAATAACAAAGCTTATAGTCTACAACTTGTCAACATAGCCGGTCTTTCTTTCTTGATCCATGTCAAACTTACTAAATGCTCCCAAAAAGCTTGCTACTTTAATAAATAACCATTTTGCAACCAGCAATTGGAGAGAGAGTTCCTGCACAGCAGAGCACGCGACCTCGGCTACAAACAACAAACGTCTCAGGTTACCTTTAAAAATATCATTAATTAAGGTATCATGAAGCGCAGTGACTGTGAAAAAGGCGAGAATGGCCACCTCAAAGATATAAAAGGTCGCTATTCCTGCGGAAATAAACCTCAGCATTTTGGGGAAAAAAGAAAGAGAAAAAGAAAAAGGAAAAAAAAAAAGAGGGGTAAAAAAAAAGTGAAGATTTAAGTTTTTTTTTATAGCACCGACAAGTGTTGTTTCAAAACAGGAAATAACGTCCATGACGTGTGTATGGATTGAAATCATCAAGATGCTTTTGTGATTAGAAAACAAATATTATTATAAAGATTAGTATGAACCAAGAATCTACCATCCTCGGAGAAAAGAAGTAGTGTTATTTACTCTCTCTCTGTCAAGATTTAACGCTAGATTACATTGATTTTGACCACATTTGACATTTTTTTTAAAAAAAAAAAAAACTTCTCGATATGCATTGACCTTGTGATTCTAAATATTTTTTTAACTAAACCGGTAAATATAAGATTATTATGCTTCCATAAAAGTCTATCCACGCAAGCTGTGCAATGACAGTGAAAAAGGAGCCTACCCACTTGGGTCTTGTTGCATTTTTAGAAATAAATCGTATAAAAAGACGTAAATTGTACATGTCTATAGCGATATGAAGGTGCAAAAGATCTATGTGTAATTCTTCACGATAATATTGGTTTATACACACGTTATTAAGAGCTTAATATAAGCAAACAGGAGTAAACAAGTCAAAGAGGGGCGATTGTCCATTATTTTAGACACAAGCTTTTCTACTTTTGGCATTCGCAGTTTGTAAAAATAAAAATTGCATTGCACAAGATGGTAGGCTTCTTGAACAAGCTTTTTATTTATTTCAAGCCATGGATAAGCTTCCTCTTGAATTATTACACAAGATATTTATCCAACTCGACTTGCAACAGCGACTTGTATGCTTACTTGTTTGCCGAAGCTGGTGGCGTGTATTGGACAGTTACAGTTTATTCTACGACGTTAATCTTTGCGGGGATTCAGAAAAAGTTCAGGTACTCTATACTGCTAATCCTGGCAAAGAAAACTATGGAGATCGGTTCAGCAGAATTATAGACATGTTTGAGCATTTGCCTGCTCGCGCTGCCCAAGTCGAGGAACTATACGTTAAGCCTCATCCCAACTTGAGAAAGCTCTTGAATATATTTCCCAATGCGCGTGTGATCAAAGTGGAACCGGACTGGAGATTAAACGATCGTCATCATCTAGTTGGAAAGAACCTTAACATTACACATTCGAAATCAAAGATTGAATTCCTTGAAGATTGCCACAGCTGTGAATTGACGTCTCAGCTACTCTATTCGAATTTAGGAAGTCGACTGCAAACACTTTGTTTGGATTTCAATATTATGTCTTACGACCCAACTCTTGTATCTCAATTGAAGGATCTACCAGTTCTAAAAAAACTCTCTCTTGGCAGACCAAATATCAGTTTTCGCATTCTGGAAAATATACACAAAGACATACCATCGATTCAAGATTTCACCCTAAAGTATACACGAATTGAACCTGAGACTTTACCGTTGGATATTGTGCCTGCTGCTGCTATTGCAAAGTTTGCATTCTCACGTTGCCGATTCGAAAACTCGGAGACACACACTACGTTTTACCGCTATATGACTAGAAAGTATATTAATGCAACTGATATCGATTTTGAAGATGAAATGCTACGTAATTATGCTCCTGACTTGGTAAAGCAGATCTATTTAAATGGAGTGCTTGACTTTTTCAGGACCAGTACACGCAACAAAGCTAAATTAGCTCTTACTAGTTTGCCAAGAGACATTGATCCTTTCGAGCCACTCGACACTGCAGATTCTAAAGTACAAAAGTTGAGTATTTTGTTTTGTCAAAGTGACACAATATTACAGAATCTTTCTCAATCCAATCAATACAAACATGTTGAAGAACTGACTATCCATAACTCAAATGTGGACTCAATTCACCTCATCAAAGACATGCCCGCCCTTGCTACATTAAGGATTCTTTTCACTAATCTCCGATCTAAACCGGCTAATCTGGTCGATTATTTGACTTCATGCCCTTCTTCACTTAAAACTATATCTATCCAATGCTTTCGTATGGTAGTCAATCCATTCGGAAACAATCCAACTTCCATCGAGAACTTGGACATTGATATTAGTACAATAACCAGTCATCTTGGAGATATGATTTCATCTTGCTTTCCCAACCTGGTAAACTTGAAGCTTAGAGGCATCGTGGATGCGGATATGAGTATAACTTTAAAGAACCCTCATTTTCGCAAATTTACTTTTGTCCCAATACCCTATCGTGGAGGTACATTTTCCAACCATAGCTTCACTTTCAAGTCTCCACATATGAAAGATGCTCACTATTACTGTTACAAGAAAGAGATAACACGGGTGCCATATAAACAATTAAAAGGGTTACCAACGCTACTGGTTAAATCTTTAACAGGGAAAACGTTGCAAGTAGATGAGGATATTAGAATACTTCCATATTAGCGTTTCTTTTTTTTTTTTTAATTAAAATTTGCAGAATACTATTTTAGCAACCTCTTTGTCTAGCATATTTTTTGTACTAAATAAGATTATAGTAGTGATCTCCATATCAAGTACGCTATTAACTATCCACACTTCGATTATTCAAAATGTTGATACTATTATTTCTATACATACGTGTGTGTGGGTGTTTACAAAGAATAATGTTAAGTACAAGAGTCTTATACTTGAACTTATCAAAAAGGACATATTTCTATGAAAGCACTAGGCTCCAAAGCCCAGGTTTGATATAAATAGTGTTCCCGAATCTTATTGTTTAAATGACGAACAGCGGAAAATGTAAAAATTTATCAAACACAACAAGAAATTCAAATATTGAAACACGTTTCAGCAACACGATGAAAACTATTTTGACATTTATGTTTGTGTTTCATAAAAATCTCAGTTCATCATCTCATGATTTTGATAATCTTAAAAGATTCTTAATGTTTGTTTGTTTTTCTCATTTGGTATGTGATCATAATAACCTTTTGTAGATCATTAAAGTCTATATTTCTTCAATCCGTAAATTAGTCATGGGTAATTGTTTATTTGCATCATATGAAAGTTATTCTGTTGTAACGTCATGATAGTTAAAAGAACAAATAAATTCACACAGACAATAACATCATAGTCTTTATTCAAAACCAAGAAACTGTAAATGATGTTTATTTATTGTAATCAACACACAGAATCTGTGGGTAAAACATGAGTGATCGATGGAATTAAGCACATGGTCTCCAACTCTTAAGATCTCTGTGATACATTTATCTGTAAGAAAAAACAAGATTTGATAAAGCTAAATTATGAATCGATCTGATTTCAAACACTTCAAACAATATTTATTTTAATTAAGATCTCACTAAGCCAATCGTGACCAAAAATAGAATTTATTCGTCATTTTTTATTTCTTTTTACAAAGAGAGAGAGAGCACCTTTTGATATAAATTGACAGGTTCTTTAAATGATTTTTAGAAATATTTATATATCAAGGCCAAGTAGCATAAGAGTATGACATAACCACTATGAAAAAGACGCAAGTCAGGATGAATGACCTAGATTCTAACAATTACCCATGACGCACTTGGAAGTACAAATAAACAAAATAGAATAAAGAAATAATAGAATATGGGAAATGATGGTGTGAAGGCTTTATTGATAGAGTAACGAAAATTGATATTGTATTTTTTTTTTGTTATCGTATAGTTATTTAATAATAAGAAAATAGATCCTCGCATTGAATTATCACATCTAGGCGTACATGCCATTCTCTGTTTATCATTATCATTATTCAAACTTAAAAGGATCCTTAGGCAACTCATATTCAAGTGATTTCTTAATATAAAAACACATATAACTAAATTAAATAGAATAAACATTCATTAAGTGCATTATAATTCTTTTTTTTTTGTAAATAAACTTACGCTTTGCTATCCAAAACTTCCTTCTGGTAGGCTGTTGTAACATTATGATCATCAAACCTAAACCACTATAAATGCAGCAATTTAGAAAGTAGCCCAAAGTCGTAAACATAGTTTACAATACCTCACTTCGATGTTTTGCAAACATGGTATAATGGCCTGTATCCATCTTTCCTTGGTGATTTACAACTGAGAATAAGGTGTATACGTTATCACTAATTCATTTTAAAAAGCAATAAGTATGGTGTGATATTTCAAATCTATGGTAATTGCATACCTGTGCTTTTTCTTATTGGACGTGAATGGAGTCAGATCAAGATCTACAGGAAATTTAATTTTCGTTTCTATTTTACTTGTGGATGTACCATGTTCAAAACGCTTTTTTTTTTTTAAAAAAAATAATAATTAAGAGTCATTCATAAGGTTTTTCTTAATAGCCAAAAGCTTGTTACTTACTTTAAGCTGAATGCTGAGTACTGGAGGCAATCTCTTTATAGAAAGTTGCTTAGTAGCCTCCTAATGTTTACACCAGTAAATAACCATATTTATGTGCTTTTAACTACCCAGTTCCTTTTTTTACCTGAAATGTGTTGCCACATTTACCACAACTGTACTCGTTAGGACCCAACTTTTCGGGTTGTGTATATCTGATGCATACATAGATTAGATGCATTCATATACCTCCCCAAAGCACAATTACTCTATAGAAACCGAGAAACCCCAATATTTACTCTACCTGTCCAAACAATCCATCAGCGTATTCCCCTGTTTACTAGGTCGATAACCATCGTTTGATGTATCCATACTCACTCTACGATTACCACTATTACCACCTTTTGTTTGCTCATCCTTTCCTGACATTCCACTTGCAGCACCAGATTTACTCGTATTATTTAGTGCTTGGATAGCGGCCAATTTCTTTTTCTTCTCTACTGGCCTTAAACCCAAGCTTATGTCCAACATGGGGTCACAAGTAGTTGTAATATTACCACACTTTAAGCAGGTGACATTGGATTGAAGTAGACCTGCAAATGTAGTGTGGATAATGCAATTACAATTGGATAACTTTTGACCCTCACATCCAGCATGGATGTTATTTAATGCACTGATAAAAAATTCGTGGGCATCTTGTTGGGCATAACCTGCCAATTCTTTGAGACTCATCCACATGGATTGTAAGAAACGGCATGGGCCATAAGGTTTTTTATCTTTAGAATAAAACTGAGGTTTTGCTTTTTTGATAAGAAACAAGTGAAATGGTCTTATTCTATAAGAACTTTACCTGCTTGAATAGATCATTCATTTCACAACACATACAAAATTGGCGTTTGCAGCTCTCTGGATTATGGCGATCACTCAAGAAATACGCCTTTAGTAATGGGTTATGCACCAGGCTTTGTAAGATTACATTCATAAAACAAGTGTTGCCCATATTGCATAACCCACGAATGCCCTGACATGATATTAATGTTGAGTGCCGTTTAATATCACGAATTTCTTGGTTGGAAGGTTCCCAAGTCTTGTATTCAATCCGCTGCTTTTTGGTCTTAATTGTTTCTATTATTATAATGGTTGATTATTACAGTTACCTCCCTCTTCCAATTTATTTTCTTACTACTGTATAGTTTTTCGTAACGAACAATCTTTTCGTCCAATTCGATATCATACACATAGTCATTGCATTCTCCACAAAATAGCACATGTCTATCAAAATCCATTACTAAGAAGAAAGGGTTATTTCACTGTTGTCATGGTGATTTATACTGTGATTGGTACCAAAATTATGTTTCTTTTCTTTTTGATGGTCACAAATATGCCCCTTTTTCCAACATCCAATATAAATACAATGTAAACAAACATGAAGCCTTGATACAGAGTCAAGACAAGTTGTGCACTGAGGTAACGGCAGCTGAAAGCAGATATATATATATATAAATATAGGTAATAGTCTCTCATATTCCAGTTTACCTCTTTGCTTTGTTTTCTCTTCCTTCCTACTGTTTTTTGTCTGCCATGCCAGGCCAAAGAGTAACGTACAAGTGAACGATAGTTATCCAAAAGGTTATCCTGATTCTGTTGGTCGTGTTTGTATTTTTGCTTTAGCTTGACTAGATGAACGCACCCTCCTGTTTTCATCAAATGTCCATCTCCATAGAATCCCTCTGGATTGTCGTTGGCATAAAGAACATCATAGATCGTTTTACTATCCGACGATGAAGCCATGATGTCTAAACAAGATAGAGTACTTTGTACAAAACAAAACAAACAAAAAAAAAAAGAAGCAAAAACAGCGATGGACTGAGTGTAAATATGATCCAATCAGAGACCCATTTTCTACAGTGACCATTAAAGGAGAGATGGAAGCACAAACAAGAAAAGCTTATCGCTTTTGAAATCAAACATTTGAATATATTAAAATGTGTTATTTATTATGTTTCTCGTCAATGTGATATTTGGCTGGTCTAGCATAAATGAATTTAGACACTTGTGCATGACCAAGTAGCAGGTTCTCGCAAGACTGAGTAGCAGCGATAGTTTTAGATATCCAATGACAAGTTTCCAAGAGGTCTTTGTTAGCATCACCACCAGGGCAAATAGCGCATATAGAATTAACACCCCAAAGAGAGCAGACATAAACACCAGGTCATTTTCATTCAACAATGGAATCGAGTTCAAGATCTTGTAATAGGTGCGCACTATCCGTGGACTCCTGTCATAGAGAAATGAGCAAAATGTTGTCACTGATTCAAATAACTCTAATGGTGTCGGTGCATGGAGTTGTTGCCCAAGTTGATCGTAGAAGGAAATGTACCATTTGGAAAGTAGATTGGCAGCAATCACGTCCATTTTTATTCT
>VCJL01001281.1:37679-48436 GCA_024139405.1 Backusella mclennaniae | reverse complement strand
AATTTAAAAATCCGACCAATAATTTCAAAAAAGTGTCCAAGTGAGGGTGGAAGCACTGTAATTGGAATACCATCCCCAAAATCGATGTAATACAAACCCCATATTTAGACATAATGAATGCAGGAATGTTCCTAATATGGCATTTTTGGTGATTAAAAATTGAAGTTTGAATTTTTTTGAGGAAGTCGATATCTTTTTAAGGATCTTGCTGATAGCTCCCTGTGTCAGCTTGTTTTCCTTCAGCCATTCGTTTTTAACCCACTCAGCAAGTTCTCCTTGTGATTGAGTTGGGTTACCGGTGGGTCCAAAGTACTCCTAACATGTTCTTTTTTTCTGCCAATTCTCCAAATAAGATCCTTTTCTCTTTTCGGTATTGTCTTTTCTTATCTGATTTGCACGCTGTGCATCAGTCATGTTTGATCTTTGGATGAGTTCATTTGATTTCATTGTAGTAACAAGAAAATGAAAGATATTTAAGAGATATAAACGCAAATAACTTATTATAGTAGTTACTATATTGGTTGTCAGAGTAAGTGAAAAGGCATTTGTAAGTATTCCAATATAAATGTGATACACGTTTTTATCCAATAGCATTCATTTATTTAAGCAGTCTTGATCACGTGTTGCAAATTTGGAATACTGGAATACCTATTCAGATCCACCGTAGGGTATCCAATATTCATGTTATACTGTATTTTCTTTTAAAACAAAATTCAATTTTATCAAAAAGTAAAATATATTTTATTTTATTTTATTTTGGAAAATATAACATCTGTGCTATGTTCTTAATAATATCCAAACCAGATAAAAAAGGATTAACGTATCGAGTGCTAAGTTCCATTTCTTTGATACCGTCTGCAATCGGTACAGGAGGAAGCTTCCGAATTAAATCGCTTATGCTATTTTTGAACTTGTTTTCATTTGTGGGGAGGTCCAAATCCAAAAGACTTGCAATCGCTTTAACTCGACTGATTACTCCCATGGTAAGATCTTGAGCGATGCCGATCATGCTGGTAGTCGCCTCCATTGACATAGGAAGCTCTTTAATGCCATATTTTGTTTCAATCCCATTGATGGTTGTCTTGAGGTCGTGATTGCTGAAATAGGGTGGTAAATCCTCTGGGTACTGATTTCGTGACAAGAGCAAAATGTGGGTGGCTGCCAAGGCGCAGTGGATGTGATTTTCGAGTGATAGTTTCCATTTGTGTTGACATAATGAAAGCTGCAGCTTATGAAACGCCATTGTTGCATCGAAGTTTTGTACCAACAAATAGCCATCATGATCAAGAGGTGGAAACGATAGGCATAATGGATCCAACAACTCATTTCCAAGGACATTGCTTAAGCGACGTTTGTTAGGCTGGTCTTGGTTGTTGTAACTTTGTTGTTGCCCTATCGTTGGCTCTTCCTGCGATGTCGTCTGTGATTGTTCTGGTAAGGTTTCTAAATGGTTAGCATAATAATGGGTCTTCAACTCGCCGATTTCCATAAAATGAGCGATGCATGCAGGGCAGTCAAAATGCTTCTCAATGTCATCGTGTGAATTGGTAGCTTTAACATAGGTATATTCATCATTATCATATCGTCTGATTCCTGTTATTCGATGTGGCAATTGTATATTGTGCTTTTGCATGTGTTGTCGAAGGGACTGTGGAGTGCTGTATGCTTTTTGATATTTAAAACATTGGTGTAAAATAGTAACAAGTTTTGTTTTACTCGCCATTGCAGCCATCAAAAAGAATAATATAAAGAGAGGCTTGGTTCACAAAAAAAAACAATGAATTTACCCACTTTCGCTGACCCAGCCAAATTTGGCCAAAACCCAAACACTGCAACCCTTGACAGCATGATCCCAGTGGACTTACGTTCACTAAACTTGCTTTCGTCAATCTCCACCACAATGACGTCGTTGCCTCTCCTCCCAAGTGCTTTGAATACACGAGATTCAGCTGGTGCTTCATTCTATACGAGATATAAACATTAGATATAGTAATGTTAATGCATTAGTTGACACATCAATTATTAAAATACCATATTGATATCCTTGATTTGAGTTTCTATTTCCTTTATAGTATCTTGCTTAATCCAGAGGTGATCAAAATCTGTGATACCTCGGACTTGGCTGAAGTCAGAGTGTTGTTCCAGCGACTCTCTACCCTTTAGACGGAAATTAGCATACAAAGCAAGGAAACATTTGTCCTCAGGTATAATACCTTCACCCTAAAAAAGACTTAGTACATGAATAATGCTGATCTACATATTATATTCTTGCTTGAAGTATTTACGTGTGGACAAGCAAAGCATTTGTTTTCCTGGAAAGGAAATGCCATAAGATTGGCAATCTTCAACATCTTGTAATACAGGATGACCAGGTTTGAACAGTGGTCAGGAGAGAGACCCTATTAATTTGACATAATAATAGGAATGATTAAAGATAGTAGAACAAGTATTTTAGTTGAAACTCACCTTGGAATCAGGATTCTGAAGATTATAAAACTTCGAGATATTCTCTCCTGACTGTTTGCAGACTAGGAGAAGTCTGAGCAATATTTTACATACTGAAAAGTGCACAGCTTGGCTAGGATTGATTGGCGTTAGAGGGAATAAACCCCTTTCAATCAATGCCCTGGACAAAGTCTTGCTTTCTTTGCATTAAGAAATAGTTTCCTCTTTAACAGCTATTTGAATAATGATAAGTTTTCTCGATACCTTTTGGATAAGATAACAAATAAAAAGATAACTATACCGTTCCAAAAAAAGAGGGTTACTTTGCCTTTTCCTTCTTGCGTTTTAGCTGGCTGAGAACAGGAACAGGAAGCCGGGTGTGGTTCTTCAATATTGCTATTTGGAAAACATCCATTT
Source organism: Backusella mclennaniae (assembly GCA_024139405.1). Taxonomy (NCBI): domain Eukaryota; kingdom Fungi; phylum Mucoromycota; class Mucoromycetes; order Mucorales; family Backusellaceae; genus Backusella; species Backusella mclennaniae. The sequence continues at coordinate 45,574 of VCJL01001281.1, read as the reverse complement.
CTGCCTAAGAAGAACAGAAATGAATGAGCAAAGGAATCGATAGACTCTGCCCAGCTTTCATGCGATTTTCTTTGCTTTTCTCGGTGCTCTCTCGAGGCAACTTCTTCCTCTGTTTCGAAGTCGAAATCACCCAAGTCGCCAAAGTTGCCTCTATCTTCGCTTCTTTCTTCATCATCGCTTTTTTTCTCAATGTCGCGAAGTTTTGCCAAATCAACAGTGAAATTCTTCATCCCACCATATTCCTCTTTATTAAACTGGTCGAACCAGTCTTCCTCGTCGTAGCTTTCGTCTTCAAGAAATTCATCGAATTCGTGCTCGACTCTTCTTCTTTCATTGTCATTGTCAAAAGAACTTCTAAATAATTTATTGGTATTGTTTTCCTCATCAGACGGATTTCTTTTTCTTTTAAGCATTTTTTATATGTATATTTGTATTGTATTATAACAGTGATATGATTGGAAACGCTTTTGTTGTAAGAAATTTAAACTTAAAAGCCAAGGTGCAACTCAAATATTTAATCCCATGTTTCTGATGTCATAGACCAAGATTTCAAAAGGTTCAAAAAGTTCAAAAACGCTGCAAAATGCAAATTCGATATCAAACTCCTTAGTGGAAATCAATCGAATTTGATTCAGCTGAGTTTTTTTGTCTTTGTGTGGTGTATTTTTGCACGAATCAGATTTCGTGACTTACACGAAAATTTTCACGAAGTGCACAGACTGAAAATGGAATGACTGTAAGAGTTTTATTATCCCGATTTATGTTTTGATGATCAGGTCAGTTGAGTTTGTTTTACAGAAAAAAGAGAAAAGCTTTATAAATACTATTTACAATCATACAAGTTTTTGTCTTTAGTGGAAGGGGGAAGTGCTTAATTATAAAATAAAAATGAGAAACAGAAAGCATAAAAACTATTTTCGAGAATGGCATATATAACAATAGAAGGTGGCGTAATAAAAGGCATAGTTTTTGACAAGGGAATCGTGCTATGAGGATGTTTCATCGGTTTTTTTAGATTCTTTTTCCAGTAGCAAGCCTCGAAGATATTTGATCTCCAGCTGGAGTTCATCAACTTTGTTCTCTAGACCTTTGGCTTTGTCTGTCATCTCATCCAAGCTCTTTTCCATTGCCTGTTCACGCATCTTCTTCTTTACTCGGAAGCGAGCACTTGCAGCAGTGTTTCTTTTTCTTTTATCGTCTTCGGATGGATTCTTTTCTATCGGTGCTTTAGGCTTGGAAATGACTGATTTATTTTGGATTGTATTTGGCAACGTGTATGGTTTATTGAATAAGGCTTTTGTTAGATCAGCAATTGTCATTTCTGGTGAAATCTTTGGCAGTATAAGTTGCTGGTTTCGTGTTGGAAGTGCAGGAAATATATTTGGCTCCTGTTGTTGGGGTTGCTCTTGTCTTTGGGGAAGTTCAAAATCTAAATAATCTGCAAGATTCTCATAAGTTACAGTTTCGGGACTGTCGGATAGTGTTGTTGCTGTAGTTGCTGGGGAAGGTTTCTCATCTTGTAACCCGCTTCCTGGCGCTATATCATATTTAAATTGAGCATTGGCCTAAATAAATATAAAAGTTGTTAAAAACATGGAAAAATGTGAGCAAAAAAAGGTGTAGAAAAGTGGGCTTACCCAGAGTGCAAGATTTGATTCGACATCCATAGTAGAATGTTGTGGATCGATTATGTTATCGAATATTAATGAATCCAATTCATTTGTATATGATGAGTAAGAATTAGTCATTGTGTGAGCTGAAAGCAAAAAGAAGCTGTAGTAATAAGTAATAAAAAGAAGATGACAAAAAGGGTGCGAAGCTGACTTTTTAATAACTCCTCAGGCTTAGTAATTGTTAACAGTCTTTGTCCACGTGAGTAGTTGAAAAGGTATAGTATTATTGGCCAAGATAATCTTCTTCCTTGGATTTTAAACTACACTTACGTTATATTATTTCCAAATTAAGACCAATTCTTCAAAATAAACATGATGCAACAAGACGTCGTATTAATAATCAATTTTCTTTTTATTTCTAATGCAAAATAATGCTCAGCCTCAATCCCCCTCTCTATTTACGCGATCTTTTCTTTGAAAACGTTCACTTATACGATTGTTCCAGATCTGAAAAAGCTCAAATGGAAAATATATTCTGTCTATCCTCGTATATATAAATGTATAAATGCTTTATTTTGTTTTTTTTAGTACACTCTGGAATAACCAAAAGTGTAAATGAATTGCGTAAAAATATGCTAGTGAATATTTACTAAGCTTGTTTGAAATACAGATGAGCTATGAAAGACATTGTCTATCATTTTTCTTTTTTCAGTAACTTTTTGTTTGTTATTGTAAAGATGAGAAAATGTTTTTCACCTCGTGATACAAAGTTTATTATTAATAGAAAAATTAGTAATCTGTTGATCGCAGTCAAACTTTTGAGCATTTTCAGATCAAGCATCTTTATCCTCAGTAAATCCAATTTATCTGCGTTAAATACTAAAATAACAAACAAGTAGTATAATAAAATAACTTTGTATAAATTTATTGTAAAATATATATTTCCTCCCTTGCCACACGATATTCAAAGTGTTATCATGATATGTCTTTCAATTAGTCTCTTCTAATTTTCGAAATTTAAAAGGGGAGGCCAAAGCTTCAAATACACTTTTCATTCCGAAAGCAGAGCTCCAGAAGGAGCGCTTTGATTCTCCTGGAACTTCCACCTTGATTTCTGGATCAGTTTTGCTTGGAGTTGCTAATTTCTTGTTTGTCGACTCCTCCTTTTTAGAGGCATTTTCAGAATTTTTTAATATACTGTTAGGATCATCTTGTTCCATCGCAGTGCCAGTGTTCTTTGCCTTAATCGATAGAATATCCACCTGCTCTGCTGTATCCATGACGGATTCACCTTCCGCCAGTCTATATGAGAAATCATATCATTTATTCGCATAAACAACGAGTTAATGAACATTTATACGTAATTATAAAATACTTAAAACGACTCAATTTTACCTGGTTTTATTGGATAATGTTTCTGATGCGAGATTCGTAGCTGCAATTTGTTCAGCTGACAAGACACGGTTAGAAAGGTGGCGCTAAAAAAAGCAAAATAATATTCTGAGCAACACTTATTATTTACACAAGTATTACTTTCTTACCACATTAATCTTATCTTCTTTTCCCTGTAATAAACTCTTTATTTTTTGAATCCAATGGGTATAGTGAATGAGACCTCTTTGTCCAGAGACAACTATTTATATCCATTTATTTTTAGTAGGAACCAAGTACCAAGTAACTGAACTTACCACGTGGTAGCTCGCGGCATCCAGTATAAACAGTGAGTGACATATTGGATGCATTAAATTTTTCAAGTGCACTACAAACACCCTACATCAAGAATTATTCATGTTATTGAAACGATATAAAAAATAATATTGTATTCCAATTTACCAGAACAGAAGCATATTCCTCATTTTGAAGATCACTCTTTACGTCAAAGACTTCACTGGAATTGCGCTCATCTCCTTGAGAAAAATAAATACTATATGCACCAAGATCGTCTTTTATCACAACTCCTATCCATATCCCTACTGTGGTTCTCTGTTCCTAATATATTAATATCAGAATATATAGATACATATAAAACTTTTTGCCCAAATTAAAGAATTACCTTCTTCTTTTGTTTCACTTGCTTAAATTCTGAATAAAGAAGTAATAGAGACCGTTATATGTTTATACGTATGAATTTTAAACAGCAGTATATATCTTTATTACCTTGTTTAGATTCTCTCTTGACGACTTTTTGCTTTTTCATTCTTTTTTCTGAATCTTGAACCTTTCTTTTTCTCTTCTGTTTAATTTCACCGTTGGCTGTTACTTCATATGGAATAAAAGTAGGAACTCTTCGGTCTTGTACAGAAATTGCATCCATTGGTGTTTTATATAAGCGCTAATAAAGACAATAAAAATAAAGGTAAGAGAAAGAGAGAAAACAAGAAAAGAGAAAAGGACAGAAGAAAAAAGAATGTATTTCTATCATTTTAAGGGCCGCATGTAAAGGGTGATACATCTCTATTCTAGAAGTGTTGTTCATTTTGCTTATTCGTTTAAAAATGTGGAATTGTCTTCTGGTCAAATCCATACTGAGTACATTTGAATCAAAGACATACATAATAATAGTAAAAAATATATTTCTATCTCACTTTCTATCAGGTTATTTCAATGATGAGTATCCATTGCAAGCCATTGTAGAAATAAAATAAAAATACGGAGACTTGGGCCAAAAAGAAACTAAAAGCATTCGAAATATAAAAGATCGACGTAATTAGGTACCTAGTAAGGAGAGTACTGTTGTCTTGTAACATTGCCAATTATAACATTGAAGAAATGTTTGTTTAATTTTATGAGCTGGAGCTGTTTAGACTATTTACAGGCTGGTGTGAGTACCCTGATGCCACAAACTCACTACACCTTTGATTTTCATCAAATATTAGTTACATCTATTTGACAGTTAAAACTTTATATGGTGTTGATCACACAAATTAAATGAAAAGCATAATTTCTAAACTTATAAAATATATATATATAGATCGAGTATTATAGCAATATCAAAGGCAATGGATTATATTTTATAATTATAGGTTTAAAATAATCAATAGTGATACTGATGGATCTATGAATCAGAGATTAATTACATATTTATAATAAATTGTAATTTTTTAAAGGATTTTTTAGTGAATAAAGCAAAAATTTTGATAGCAGCTAAAGAAGGTATTTAAGAGCAAGTTGGAAATCCTTGCAAGATGTTATATAATACTAAGCGATCCAAAGTTTAATATCAAATAGATTTATGCACTTTCATCGTATACCCAAGGGTCTAATTTGCATAAACCTGTTTAAAAGAGAACTTGTAAGAGGGTTACTTAATAGCGTGGAAGTAATTTGCCAGGTTGCTGGTCTTTATGTTGTTCTTTGTTGAAAATGTTCCCCCAAAAAAAAGAGAAAGAAACCTAGTACTTATCTGTCTTTTAAGAAAAATCGAAGATATAGATAAATTGGTCAGAGTACTACGCTGAAGCAGGTTAGATATTCCTTGTCGATTTTTTTTAAAAAAAGAAGAGAAATTTTATGCGAGTTTTCTATTTAAACAAATCTAACTATGGATATAAATAGATTTATTTATTGATCCATCCAATAACTTTATTTGAGTATCTTTAAATACTTTATTTCTGTATTGTTTTTTCTTCTTTTTTTAAGAAAAGAAAGTAATGAAGCAACTCTAAATACAAATTCTTGCTAAAATACAAACCAAGCAACTGGATCTTCAGACAGTTTTGTAAAGTCATTTAAACTCAGATAATTCTATTTTTTTAGGGGGGTTTATTAAGGTTCATTTTTTTTTGAAAAAAAACAGTGCAGCACATAAAGAAATGGCTGTTATGATATCAGGTTGGTGATTTGCAGTGTGATACAAATTCAGGTTGAAAAAATTACAGGTGGTAGTCATAAGATCATTAAGTGTGAACTAATGTTGGGATACTGCTATCCATGCATATTTTACACTTTTCGCGGTGATTAGGAAGGTCTTTGGTATATATATATATTCTTTACCCTGAATATATTTTCAGTGATTTTGTTTGCATTTATATATATTTCCTTTCCTGGTATTAATAAACATGTGGTGATCTCGTTAAATCAATAAACAAACGTTCATCTTTCTTTATATATATATATAACTGATGTCGTTTCTTATTCATCAGCACATGAATAACTTGTAAATATGAAAATGAAAGATATCTCTCTCTGTATATGTTGGATGGCATGCCGAAAAAAAAGGATAGACATCAGCTTTCTAGCCTGTCCATCTCGCACATCAAAATAAAAACATAAGTCATCATTTCTAAAAACAAAAATAGTACTCTATATTTTAATATGTTTGAGATGGTCGTACCTCCTTTTATAAAACTACCCTTTTCCTTTAGACTAAATTGTTCTGTTTAAATAACACTTAAAATGATTTCTAAATACTATCACTACCCGATAGTTATTGGTTTCTGAAGATCATCTTCAAGCAAAGGCTCAATGCTGCAACAAAAATAAAAATGAAAAATGAACCAAACTGAAGACATAGTAGTCTGGATTTACTCGTATTATACAAGTGAGTATTGAAGTCATCCTAGACTGAATCGATTTTACATTAGACAATCTGCCACGGACATATAAGGTATATATATGTTGTACTGTAAACAGAAATAAGTTCACTATATAGGAGGGCAGTACAGGGATTGAGTACTTTACCAGATAAGAATAGAAATTCTAACTATTAATTCAAAATACGTTTATATATGTGTATAAAAGTGGCGAACAAAGTAAGCAAAGGGAATTGATACTCTAGCACTGCTGAAAACAAGCTCAAATAGGATACCAAATTGCGTTTTATCTTATGCATTAAATGAGCAGAAATCCTTCTAATGTTGAAATAAAGAAACACCTTCTCATTTTGGGATGATAGTTTGTGTGCACCATAAATAAATTCTGTTTTCCACACTTATTCCATAATGATAAAAGATAAAAAAAAAAAAGAATCTGCCAATAAAGAAAAATGATAAAATGTATCACCCATAATGACTTTTCTTGACTGACAACTACCATGAGCTTAAAACGAAGATGCTCCATGCGATTCATGTCTAATGGCACTAAGTTCATAACGGTTTATTCCCTTTTCCTTTCCTTTTGTTCGTTTTCTTTTCTTTCTGACGATATTAGAGATGACACAATCGTTACTCTTGCATTAGGTTTATGAATATAAGAAAACGGGAACATCAACATCATTCTCTCTGTTTTTATTATTTTTATTATTATCATAGGTAAGTTTGTTGGCGTATACAGCAAAGCTAGTTGATGGCAATAATAATGATATGTGTTTTTCTTGATTATTATTTTTTATTTCTCAAAATCTTTCCTCTCTTTTCTCATTAATTTGTAATTTTTTCTCAATCTCTTGAAGAAAACAGTATCCTCCTCAAGCAAAATACCCACTCTATTCTTAATTAATTTTGAGAGTAATAGAAAAAAAGAGTATACAAAAATAAACTAAAAACCCAGTGCTTTATCCAATACAAATATATTAATTTATGCTATTCTCTTCACTCTCCAATTTTTATTTTATCTCATGTCAAGTAAATTCTGTACAACCGGTAATATTAATCTAAAAAGCAAATGCGCTGATGATTTTTGTCATTTAAAGTTTTTTTAGCAACGGAAACAGAATAGGAAAACAATGCGATTTTGATACTTTACCTCTTAACTGCTTTCCCAAAGCACAGCGACTACTGCGGTATGACTATGTTAGATATTGTTTTTTTTTTAATATATATTGTAACCAGTGAAAGAAAATTGTGTAATGAAACGCGTCAGCTAGTGATTTGTAGTTCATGCAATACTAAAAAAGAAGTGTTTCATGAAAGTGCTCACAAGTATGCTTTGTATGCATTTTGTTTTATACTTTGCTTTCACATTAAGATTAAAAAAGAAAGCTGCTTTCTACTAATGCATGTGTGCCATTTTTTCTCTCTTTCTTTTACATGTAAAATATGATTTAGGTGGGCTCAGCTATTCATATAGGTATTTATGTTTTTGTATTTTGTCATATTAATAATACTATATAAACAACAGTCTAATAATAGTTTTAAAAACGCGTATGTATATATTTATATACAATGAAAAAGTTAAAGTAATCCTTTTATCAGTAAAATGTAAATGGCGGACTTATGAAGCACTTCGTAATGGCAGATGTCGGTGAGGAAGTATGGTGGTGACACTGATGGAGATGAGAATGAAAAGGAAATTATAAACTGTTACCCAATAATGAAATAAAGAGCCTTGCATGGACGGTTCTGA